>VYZW01062231.1:0-23761 GCA_013401315.1 Balaeniceps rex
ACGGTTGGACTTGATGATCTTAAAGGTCTTTTCCAACCCGATGATTCTATGATTCTATGACATTAATGTCCAGTGGAGGGAAGATCATTTTGGCTAGGTAACTTCTTCAGCTGCTGCAGCTGAATTTCTTAGAGCCATTATTTGTCACATTTCTGGCTAATCTTTCAGGTGTGTCTGATCTGTGCAAGCGACCCATTCAGAGAATCTGTCAACCTAGAGAGTCCTTGGTTCAGCTCTCCTTTTAGGACATGCCGTCCCCTTGGCAGAGTCTGCAGAGAAGGATGGAGGAAGACGATAAGGATCATGGACAATTGAATTAAGCAGCATAATTCTGTCAGGTTGTTTATTTTTGAGTAACTTGTCCTGATGTAACCAGATGGGGTTTCTGAAGCAGTGTTTCCCAGTGGTAGTCTGCTTGGTGCTGCTGTCGGTGGTGGGAAAGGTTGCACAGGCTCTCACTTGTGTGCTGGCCTTTGCATATGCAGGCAAGGTTTGGGGTTCCAAGTATGTAGTTGTGTACACATGCCACAGTCTGGAAACTGCTGCTATACATGTTTCTGAAACAGAAAAGAGTGGAATTGTTCTGAAAAGCAGCTGCTATTTGTTCATCTCATTGTGCCCAAAATGAATGCTGCCTACACTTTCTAGTCATTAAAAGTATCCCCTCTCCATTGTAATCATGTGGTCCCCTGTGTGTATTCCTGACTTCTTCGTGTGCTACAGCATGATACAGTAAATCAATGAGACTTTAATTACAGGGTTGGGAAGATAAAAAATCAAGAGGATATTGATGTTCTTGATAGTTGCTTCCTTTACGAAAGACAATTCAATATTAAGTGTGGGTAGATCATGCCACAGAAGACCTGAGTACAGTGGAAGTCCTTTAACATTTTGGAGCAATTTGCATCAGAGAGGGAAGGCTGTCCCTATGCTTAGTCAACTTGAAGATCTACACTCAGTTCAGTTGTACTGTGACCCCTGAAAGCATCGCCTGTGTATTTGTGCTTCAACTTGAACTCACAAGAAGTGAAGGAAGAAGGGAAAAATAAGAGCATGGAAGGGTGATTACCTCTCCTTTATTTGAGTAACTCTGGAGATCATTGAAATGCATGCTTTGGAGCTCTCCTGTCATTTGTACTGAAAGAATGGAAATCAGGATGGATAATTGAAATGATTGTGCATCCTATCACCTCGTGCTGTATTTTTAAGTTCATGGGTCTATCTCGTATCAAAATGTTCTCCATCCTTTCCTTTTCTTTCCCTTTCCCTTTCCTGAAAGCTTGGAGTCACTGCGGGGCAAAAAGTACCTTGCAGCCTCTCCTGCCAGTTCAGAGCTCAGGCCGTGCGGCCCACGGGCTGCAGCTGCGCGGCAGCCGGGCGGCAACGGGCCCGGCGCCGGAGAGCTGTGGCGAGGGTGCTTTCCCCCGACATTTTCATGTGGCCAAGTGGGTCTGCCTGCCTCGGCTCCAAGCGGGAGCTGGCGGAGGCGCGGTTGGGCGGTTCGGGAGAGGTTCGGGGGTGCCGGCGCTGCCGGTGTGCGCGGCACGGCCGCCCCCGGGTGGAGGAGGCCACCGGGCCGCGGGACCCGCCGGGGGCTCGGGCAGCCCCTGGCTCCGGCAGGCCGCGGGACCCCCGGGNATGGTTGATCTCTCTTCCCCCCTTTCCCAGCCTCCGAGGGAGGAGGAGGAAGAGAAGGAGGGGAGCGGAGTCAGCTGCAGCCCGGGGCCGGGCCGGGCCGGGCCGGTCCGGTCCCTTCCCCGCGGCGTTGCCCCGCGTCCCTCGCTGTCCGGCCACCTCCGAGCAGGGCGGCGCGCCTTCCTCCGGGGAGACGGGCCCCGGGCCCAGCCAGCGCTCAGCGCCCCTCGCCGCCGCCCCCCCCAGCTGTCCCGGCAGGCTGGCCGTCTGCTGAGGCGGCGGGCGGCGGCAGGCGGGACTCCGGGGCCGGTGCGCAAACGGGCTCCCACGTCGTGTGCTGAGGAGTTACCGCCCCCGCGAGGAGCCCCACAGCCCGCCTGGAATAACGGTGACCGGGCGGCTGCTCTTTTTTTAACGATTATTTGCCTTTTTAATTCTGTAAGAATGATGACATAGAATTAAGTGCCTCAAATAACTTGAAAGACCTAAAGGTGTTTTCTGGTGCTCCAACATGGGCAAAACGGTGGTTCTGGCTGTTACGCTTGTGTGGAGTCAGGCTGCTCTGACCTTTGCAACTTGGGAACCTGGGAGGTACCTGCCAGCCGCTGCAGAGGTGAGCGCTTTTTAACCCAGGTCCTCTCTGGATCTGAGAGTCCTCCGCAAGGTAATTACCTTATTCTGTGAACGGGTAGGTGGAGTCACAGGGAATGGGGCCACTGACTACAGGCATTTCCCTTTGTGGTTGTCCGACTTCAGATCAGCAGGTTGTGAGTTTCAGAGTATCCAAACTTCCCCAAGATGATGTGAATTACAAATACTGAGGAACTGAGGACCTCTGCAGATCTCCATCTCCATGACAAAATTTGACACATCCTGTGTTAGTGGGCGATGCTCTGAGTAAAGAAATAATGACATAACTTGCTCATGGTCATACAACCAGTCAGTAGCAGAACAGTACATGGAAAAATCCCATTGTCTGTGATGGAATTGTACCATCTTTGGATTCCTAGGGCCACGTGTGCCTGTTAGGCCATTCCCAGCTAGGATTCACAAAGTCCTTACCTTCAGGATTTAATGCCGAATTCCAGTTCTGCAGAAAACCACTTTGCCACCATCTGCTTACCTCTCTGGAGACCCTGACAGTGTTGTTATTGGAAGTGGGATATACTTATGGTGGCTGAAGAGTTTCCTTAGAGAGGGAATGGCAGACAGCAGCCGGGTATCTGGAAAGTCTCCTAAGAGTAGTCTTTTCTCCCAAACGGAACATGCTGGGCAGGTGCCCCTGCCTTGTGGGATGTTAAACTTGCTGTTTGTGGTTGACAGCCTGTGGTTAGATTTCTTCTGTCTGAAAGCTAGACAAGCCTTTCTTGTTTATGTCCTCAGCAGAAACAGTGCAAGATCCAGTAGCTTGTTAGAGTGAGGAATGGTCTCCATCAGGGGCAGGACTGGAGTGGCAATAAACTACAGCTGTGACATACAACATGGGGGCTATAATTCCCTATGACTCTGCCAATCAATTACTAAAGCTTTGGTGCTCTATCAGATTATTTCTTTGGTGAGCAGTCACTGATTTAATTGCAGTGTAAATTATTAACTGTGAAGATTTGTGTCGTGGTTTAACCCCAGTTGGCAACTAAACACCACATGGCTGCTCGCTCACTCTCCCCCCCGCAGTGGGATGGGGGAAAGAATCGGGGGAAAAAAAAGTAAAACTCGTGGGTTGAGATAAAGACTGTTTAATAGGACAGCAGAGGAAGAGAAAATAATAATAATAATAATGATAAAAGAATATACAAAACAAGTGATGCACAATGCAATTGCTCACCACCCGCCGACCTATGCCCATGTGCATGGCCCCTGCGCTAGGATGACATGCAAATTCGCTAGTAAAAACACTACTTAACAACTAAAACATCAGTGTGTTATCAATATTATTCTCATACTAAATCCAAAACACAGCATTATACCAGCTACTAGGAAGAAAATTAACTCTATCCCAGCTGAAACCAGGACAGGATGCTTTACAAAACTAATGTAGGACGCCTACTGGGACTTTGCCCTGATACCCTTTCACAGAATCACACAGAATCACAGAATCTTTTGGTTGGAAAAGACCTTTAAGATCATCAAGTCCAACCGTACCTGTCCACTACTAAACCATGTCCCTCAGCACCTCGTCTACCCGTCTTTAAATACCTCCAGGGATGGGGACTCCACCACTTCCCTGGGCAGCCTGTTCCAATATTTGACAACCCTCTCCGTGAAGAAGTTTTTCCTAATATCTAATCTAAACCTTCCCTGGCGCAGCTTGAGGCCATTTCCTCTCGTCCTATCGCTTGCTACTTGGGAGAAGAGACCAACACCCACCTCGCTACAACCTCCTTTCAGGTAGTTGTAGAGAGCGATAAGGTCTCCCCTCAGCCTCCTCTTCTCCAGGCTAAACAACCCCAGGTCCCTCAGCCGCTCCTCATAAGACTTGTGCTCCAGACCCTTCACCGGCTTCGTTGCCCTTCTCTTGACATGCTCCAGCAACTCAATGTCCTTCTTGTAGTGAGGGGCCCAAAACTGAACACAGTACTCGAGGTGCGGCTTCACCAGGGCTGAGTACAGGGGAAGGATGACTTCCCTGGTCCTGCTGGTCACGCTATTTCTGATACAAGCCAGGATGCCGTTGGCCTTCTTGGCCACCTGGGCACACTGCTGGCTCATATTCAGTCGGCTGTCGACCAACACCCCCAGATCCCTCTCTGCCAAGCAGCTTTCCAGCCACTCATCCCCAAGCCTGTAGCGTTGCATGGGGTTGTTGTGGCCCAAGTGCAGGACCTGGCACTTGGCCTTGTTGAACCTCATGCAATTGGCCACAGCCCATTGGTCCAGCCTGTCCAGGTCCCTCTGTAGAGCCTTCCTACCCTCAAGCAGATCAATACTTCATCCCAGCTTAGTGTCATCTGCAAACTTGCTGAGGGTACACTCGATCCCCTCGTCCAGATCATTGATAAAGACGTTGAACAAAACTGACCCCAACACTGAGCCCTGGGGAACACCACTCGTGACTGGCCTCCAACTGGATTTAACTCCATTCACCACCACCCTTTGGGCCCAGCCACCCAGCCAGTTTTTAACCCAGCACAGAGTATGCCTGTCCAGGCCATGGGCAGCCAGTTTCTCCAGGAGAAATGAGTAAGAATGGTCTTAAAAATCATTGTGATACACAGCGCTGGATCTGCATACAGTGCATTGTGCACTGCAAGCTGATAAAAACCAGATACTGTTAATAAATAATAGTGCCAATGATAATGCAATGAAAATCCTGTAGAATGCAGAGTTCCAAGTGGACAGTTCCTGAATTTACTAAAATCCTAGTCACCAGCTCTAGTATGTTTTGTGTTTTGCATACTCTGTCATCTGCACAGCTGGACTCCCCGCAGCTGCAAATGTGATTCTTCCTGGGTGTTTTGGACTGATGTGTGTTTTACTTTGGCCCTCAATACGTTTTTTTAAAGCAAAATAAATCATGGCTTTTTTGGTTTCTGTGACTCTGTTCTGCCCATTAATTTGGGTATTTGTACTTGCCTTTATTAATTTATTATTTTGTTAATGGGGAAAAAAGAAGAGTTGGCTCCCGTGACAGCAATTTATTTTTCTGAATGGGCAGTTAAGGTGTTACCCTAGGAGTGTGAATGATACTGAAGCGGGAGTGGTAAGCACTTGGACCTGGGAATGGGACGCATCTGCCTCCCCGGTCCCATGGCTGGTCCAGGAGTTGGGGTGCTTCTTTCAGGTGCAGAGTTTCTCCAGGGGATCTATAGAGAGCACCTACTCCACACATGATGGTCTTTGGTAGACGGTGTGCCCTGGGGAAGGAAGTTACCTGGCTTCATTTCCTACCCTTCTGGTGGTCCAGAAAGTCTTTTTGTTCAGATGACTTCATGGATGAGGATTATGGCTGGCTTGACGTGATGGGAGAGCTCCTTGGCACCTCTTCCCTGCCTTGGCAGATCCATGTTAACTGAGTCCCAGAGGTTTGCTCTGTTTCAGTAGAACTGGCTAGTTAATAAAAGGTATATGTAAATTGGGGAATTTTCCTTTTTCCTATTGTATGTGGTCCCTCACTTTAAAATTCTAGTCAGGTGAGAAGCAGAGAGATTTTTGACAGTTGACTTTTTGCTTTTAGAAATTTGAAAAATGTAATCTCTAGTATAATGTAAGGTGTATTCTTGTCTCTGATAGTAAGCAAGATAAAGAACATTTATTAAAAAAAAAGTGGACATCCATTGAAAAGTTACTGTTAGAATAGGATGCTACTGTTTCTCAGTGACTCTGTACTAAAAGTCCTATGTCTGGAACATCACTGTTGAAGAATTTGAGGAGGTTGCTTCACTTGAATGAGTCTTGATTGGGCATGAATTTGGGGAACTCAGCTGAAATTTAGATGCAAGTGAGGGAGGATTTTGAGCAAATTAATTTAAAAAAAAATCAGGAACAAACTGTGTACATCCAAGCATTCTAAATAACCTTAAGTATGAAATTACTGCACTAACAGTGATATGTAGCCACTGGCTGTGATACCAAAGAAACAAATGTGATATTAATTTTGATAAGAGCTTCAAAACTAGTCCCAGAAACTACAGATCAGTCAGGCTAGCTTCTGTGCCAGGAAAATTGTCAGTAATTCTAATAAAAAGCTAGAATTTGTAGAGAGAAGAATAAACAGGATAAACAGGCAGAGAAAAAGGAGTCCCAGAAATATCCAGAAAAATGGACTTTTTGGACTTACTGTGATATGACCGTAATGAACATTTTGTATAGTACTGTTTAAGAATTATGCTTTTGCTTTGCTGTATGTTTTTCTAACACGCATTTTTGTCAGTTCTTAGCTTCTATCTGTTGTAGAGGATTTAGAGGTGACATTTGTATATAGCTCTTAAATATTTAAATCTCTGGAAGAAAACTTCCCAGACATGAACTTCTATTATCCTTTTGTTGATAATGTGTGCAGGAGCAGAGGAATAAATGAGACCAATGGTCTGCTTTGCTGAAGAGCTTGTTTCTGACAGTCCTCAAGTTAGGTAATTCATGACATTTCTCAGATAACTTGCTATTAGGGAAATACCCCAGAAGTTAGAGGTTGCATTATTCTGTGAAGCAAACAATGAACACAAACCTGTGTTGCAGCAGTTCTGTGACTGCATCTTTCTGAATCATCTTCCTGTCTGTTTCACCCTTGTAATTTGTAAGCAGCGTTCTGAATTTTATCTCCAGGCATGATCTGTGAGTCAGCAAAGACCGAAAGGAAATAGCGCTTGGGCTGCTGAATGGGGGGGAACACGAGAGGGTGCTGCTGGTGCCCTTTTCCCAATGCTGCACACGTCTGTGCCGTAATCATCTGTTGGCGCAAGGGAGCACAAGTCTCGCCTGAAACTTAGGCTTGACAGAAAGTTGTGTGCTTTTGAGTGCATGGCACAGATTCCATGCAGAGGATAGGGTCTCACCCTGGCTGCCCTTAGACGGGAAAGTATGCCTGCACCCCATCTGCTGGAGCACCGAATGGGTCTGATCCTTTGGTGTCAATGGGATACTCTAGAGGGATTTGGGCTAAGCCCAAGCATAGTACCAATATGGCCCACTCCCAAGTAAGCTTGCCTAAAATCTACTGGGGGAGGGTGAACTGGTCAGCTGAAATAAACAGGACAACTGGCAGGAGCTCCAGGTGAGCACAGGCTTGCAGGGCCAGCCCCTGCTTACTGCATGTGATTTAAATCTGAGTTCGAGTCAGTGCCCAGGGTATTCTGTGTGGCTCTGTCTGTGCTGGTTCTCTTGACAACAGAGGCATTCACCTGGCAGAGAGCTCCAGCTTCTCTTGGCAGTGTGGCTCTGCCAAAGCCCAGTGGATCCAGTTGCATTCTTCCCAATGGTTTAATGGGTTTTGGTTCAGGCCCGAAACATTTCCTTATTTCCTCCAATACCCTTTTTAACTTCTAATTTAATTCATCATTTCTGAGGACCAGTCTGTTCATAATTTAAGTGAGAAAATACATGTACAGAGCCTTCTTTGAAACTAAAGTTGCTACATCGCTGTGCTCAGATGGGAGTTGCATTTTAACTAGTTATATGGTCCATGAAATATTAGATGGAAGGAATCAAATGAAAAGGAATTGGATTGAGTTTCTCCTCTGCTTCCGTATGCAGTTGCCAGGTGATACCATAAGTCAATACTTAGCACAGTTGATGCAATCTATGTAATCTGATCGTTTCAAATGCAAATGCAAACAGTGGATTAAAAAAGTAGTGTAGAACAGTTGCTATAGTACCAGTGTTTAATCAACATGCATAACAGGGTAAGCTAAATTGTTTGTTTAAAGTTTAATTTATTGTTGGTAGACTACCTGTGAGGTTATTGTGAAACCTCAGATAAAATTCCTGTAAATCCATGATCTCTTTGGTTTTTTTGGATTGTTTTTAAATTGTTATTTATTTGCTTGAGTATTCTTTTGTGCATGGTAACTTGACAATAGACATTTATCTTGAACTACCCCATTGAAAGATATATAATACAGGTACAGTGGCATTTAAATTTAAAGCCAAAGGAAACAATAGAGATCAATCTCTTGTTGTGTGATTAAAACATATCCTGCCTAGAGAGCCCAAAGGTCAGGCTGAACATATTATGCAATGGATATCTGAGTGTATACATTTTACAAATGTGAATGGATTTAGAGTATTAAAAATGTAAGCCTACTGTCACTTACTTTGTTATTTGTCCTGTTTTCCAGAGGGTGAAGTAAGATAAGGTTGTGCTAAGAACTATTTAAAAATATATCTGCTGATTATGGATGCTTCAGTTTTTGTGTTCAACTCTTGTATATTAGGTTCAATTTTTGGAAGCTCTGATCTTTGGTAGCTGTGATGGTTTAGCTCTGTTGGCTTTCCAGAGGTGCATGACATTTCTTGGGTAGAGCAGGGGAGGGCCTTGCTTCGATGGTCTGCATTGGCTGGTTCTCCATGTTTGTTGGTCTTACAGTTTTTCACCAATAAATAGACAAGAGATGCAATTTGTCCACTTTGCATTGTTGAATGTATGCATTAAAGAGAATCTTTAGTATATTGACTTGGGAACTGGAAAAGACTTGAGAGGTTCTTGCATTTCGTATTGGGCCCATTTTTATTGTTCTGGTTACAGAAGAGGACTTGTGCACCCCTATGTCAGGACTCTTTAAAGGGGAAAAGATTAGCAGAAGGTAGCGTAGCCCAACTGTTCTGGCCACTGCAGCAGCATAGTCCCAGGAGTCTTTTAGACTGAGCAGCACTCTAGAGCCGTTGTAGTACCCGCTGGTTGGTCTCTTTAAAGTCTTGAGAGCATGGTGTGGCAAAAGAGGTCCGGGTCTTCAGCTTTGACCTGTGCAGGCTGTTACTGAACTGAGCAATGAGTTGTCCAGTGTCTGTGCTTTCTGACCCAGGAGGGGCTGGGTTCTTGAGGGAGAGGCACTGTCTCTCACCACTCAGCTGTCTTCTGATGCCCTGGTTTGGATGAGGACTCGTTCCTGTCCTTCCAGCACAAACCATACTCTCCACAGAAAGACCGAGGTGGTGAAAAGGTGGCAGCTTGCTGAGTCCCAGAGCAATAGTATGTCAGGATTCATGCAGACAGATGAGTGTGCTTGCTGGCTTTTTGTGCAAACTCTTTGGTTTCCTGCAGAGTACATTTGTTTTTTGTTTAGCTTTAGCAAGTCGGTCACGTAGAGTAGATCTGATGATTTTTGGTAAATGTAGTAACTGTATTTAGAGAGGGAAAAAAAAAAGAAGTATTCTCATCAATGCAAGTTGCACTTCAGACAAACTGCTGCCATATGGTGACAGCCAGCAAAAACATACTACAGTAACATATGCTTTCTAGCCTGTAAATACCACAAAAGTTATGAATCTTGCCCTGTACAAGTTTTGTGCAGTTGAATTTATGAATATGTTTGTGGGATAAGCATTCTTGGCTTTTTATGTAAGTAATATTCTAGAGTCACTGTTGTGTTTGAATAAATGGTCCCCGAAATAGACAGGACAGTTCCTAATCTTGCTGTCATGGATTAGTTTTCCCGGGTGGTTTGTGAGTTCTGTTGGTGTAAAGGCCAAATGGAGAACTGTTTTTTGAACAGGCTTCTTTGTTCATGAACAAATTAGTGGTTGGCCAGGCAATGTTTTAACAGACACGTAGCTGAATCCCAAATGGTTCAAAACAGGAGGGAAGACTTAAGCATATTTTTGACACCTGAAATTGAAGCCACTTAGTTTTCTGTGTAGGTTCTCCAAGTGATAAATTTGATATGCAGTCACTGTGATGTTGGGAACATTAAAGAAGAGGAAATTGCCATAAAAAATGGATGGAAATGTGGATACTGAAGGAGGCTTTGGCTGAAAACACAAATAAGAAGTCTTCATCAGAGCAAAGATTTGTACCCGAGTTAATAATGTGTATGCTGACTTTCAAGCCAGTGAAAATACTATGGAAACAGTGTCCTGTCTTAAAAATACATTTTGGTGCTAGCTGTTTCTGCTAACCTAAGTATACTGAAGACAGCAATTTTTTCGGTTTAGATACCAGACAAGAATGGCTTCATGGCAATGAAGACCACAGGAAAATTCCTTTCTGTAGGTAAAGTCTGAAAAGTAATATGCCTGGAGCCGGAGGTTGGACTAGATGGCCTCTGCAGGTCCCCCCCGAACCAAGTTATTCTTACAGGTCTTTGCAAAAGCTGCCAGAAACTCCATCGCTGCTGTATGTATCACTAGTTAGGAGGCAGCAGAAGGAAGGGGAGCATGGGGCGCGTGCTGGGGCAGTGGAAGGTGTGCAGTGGTACGGGAGTTCTGGGACATCATCTCTCTCCCTGGTGATGTACCGTATACTCATGCACTTCCAACAGGGCCCGTGGCAGGGTGGTGAGGGAGAAGGGGTCCGTGCTTTCTGGACTCAGCCAGGGATCCCGCTCCAAATGTTGTGTGGCATGATACTGACCTGCCGAAGGTCAGAGTTTATTATCTGAGGAGGCTGTTGCAGGAGTTGGTCTTGGAGGAGACTTTCAGGGCTGGGCTCTATTGGACCCTGTGCCTTGGTGGTGATACACCGTTCGATGCTGCGCTGCTGTATCTTATGTAGAAGTCACTTGTTTCTAATACAAATCTTCCAGAGGCAATAAGATGTTGCTTTTGCATAATCTAATGGGCATTTATCTGACAAAATGCTGGGCATGGTTCATCAGACAGCATTTTGTGCAGCAAACTATTGGGTAAGTCTTTATAACTTAAGTTGTAATAATTTGGCTGTCAAGGGGATTATATGCATCTGTATTGATTTTATTTCAGATTTCTTGCAACCTACAATAGCCTTACAGACAAACACCTGGTTGGATATTTCAGCAATACCAGGATAAGACGACATCTTCAGAGATCAGGACTGGTGAGATTGAAAAGTTTCCTTTTCTGAGAAAAAAGAAAAGGATTCTTTGTTTCTTTTAATATTGCACAAGTCAAACCACTGATGGTTCTGTTGTTTAGTTGTTAAAGGTACGTGTTGTCATTGGTAAGAATTCGACCAGCTAGCCAAACACGTGAAATCATGCTGTGTCAGATGAAAGCCACACGATCACACTGAGACTGAGGGCAGGTTTGTTTAATCCAAGCATTTCCCACTGAATTATTATCTACCGTTGGTCAGCTAGATATTGCAGGGACACAGGGCTGTGGTGTGTAAGGCTGCTACTGAAATCAGAATGACAGAAAGACAAGTAAAACTGAGCTCGGGGCTTAGCTCTGTGTGCTAAGTGGTTTTGAAGACACTAGTGACAGTTGAGGAAATACTGTAGCTGGCATTGAGCACGTTTCAGGATGTCAAGGTCCAAGGGCCACCTGGGGCTATGAAGATGCTAGCACGGGGGCTGCTGGTGGATGATGATTCCACGCTAGAAGTGATGTGCTAACAGTCAATATGGAGGCCATACCCCATAGAATATCAAGCTTACACTTCCACTACACCTTCTGTAATGCAACAGTCATAATGCTTATCTGTGTGAAACTGGGAACAGTGGCTGACATGGATTGATGATGTATGTAAATATTGGAGTGCCTTGGCTTAGCCCTGAGCTTCTGCTCGGTAATGCAGTTTCAGTAAGTTGTTACATATGGCACTGTATTACTGCACAATTACGGTGACGTGAGAATGTTTGTCAATCTGCTTGTATTTCACATCCAGGCAGAAGAAGATATTTCATGGAGACGTTTTGATAAATTCAGAATGTTTTTATGTTTTTGCTCCATATTTCTTTTTGCTCATTGGAGTTTGCCTCTGCAAAATCTTTCAGTTTGCAAATATACAGAATCATATTGATTCTCTTAGGTTTTTTAAAATGTGAAATCTAAGCATCTTTGACTCTACTAGCTGTTTAAATAGCTTCAGTGTTATTTTTCAAAAGTGTTTAATGGAAAACTGAAGGATTTGGTAAAGGTGAATGTGCTGAATATTTTTAAAAATATGTATGCACTCCTAAGTGTGACTCTGTTTAGCACAGACAGATGCAACCCTTACACAGTAGGAAGGCAAGTATTTAATTCCCCTCCACTGACTTGGGCAATGGCCCCTGAAGAGTAAGGCTGAGTCCTTACTCTTTTCAACTGTTAGAAAAAATGACTGCTGCTCTCCTGTTCTCTTCATTTGGCTGATGGGGGTCCATGGGGTCAAAGAAACTACAATTCTGTGCTGGGAAGGTGAGTTCCAGCACCATGGCAGGAGCAGAGGTGGTAGCTAACTGGGAAGAGAAAGGCAGAAGCAGAGGTGGTAGCTGACTGGGAAGAGAAAGTAGTCTTTCTGGGAAATTGCACTCTGTTTAAAAACATACTTTATGCTGTCTTCTCTTCTTTTTTATTACATTTTATTTGTTTATGTCAGATCTCAAGGAGTGGAAGAATAATATCTGAGAAAGAATACCAGATAAATACTATGAGGAGGGATCACCAAAGATACGTACAGGAGTGCCTTGCTCAGGCCATATTTCATAAGGTCCTTGACATGCAGGTATGCATTTACTAGTGATGTGTAAGCCTTTTCAGATACTTCCCTACTGACAGCCAGTGGCTGTTAACTCGTACTGGACTGTTTTCCATAGCTGTGCCTTCAAGTCCCCCTGCAAGGCTCTCTCCTGCTGGGAAAAAGGACAATCTTTGTGCTTGACGACCCCCACATGAAACCTCCATTGGCCTCTAGTTGTTAAACCATACTGTCATTAGAACATACACTGTCCTGGCTCACTTCCTGCACTTTGGCAATCGTCAGATTATGGGATGATATTCACAGGGCTAGTTTTCTTAAAAAAATTCTAATCAAAACAAATAGTTTGAACATGGTTATATATCTTATCTGAGTACAAAATTTGGGCACATTCCTGTTATGTATCAAGAATGGAGTTGGTCCCTACAACTTTACAAATGCTCAGTCATCTCCTTGCCAATGTTAATATACACAGGTGTAATGCAAATGGATTGAATCAATAGTAGGTTCATAATAGGGCTCAATGAGGGTAACGACCAGGGAGCAGGCAAGTGATAAGCAGAACAGAAGCAAGTGTTCCTACATTCATTGACATCTCATAATGTCCATTAATGAGATTTCTCTTTCTCTTACACTGGCAGCGTCATCATCAGATAGAAATAAAAAGGAAACTTGAAAATTCTGTGAGGAAGGAGAGGGTGCAGAAAATCAAGGTAAGGCTTGAGTGTTACTGGGTATGGATGGGACATGGCAGTTTTGCCCTATGTTAAATAACAGCTGTGAATCAGGCCAGAGATACATTGAGCCAAGTGTCCTGTCTCTGATGTTTATGGAAAAAGTACAAGAAACAGGCAAGTAGAGGATGATCCTGCTCCAGGTTACCTCTCCTTCTTCCGCTATCCAGCAGTTCAGGAACTTCCATCATGCACATGATTCCTTTTGAATCTACTTATTATTTTGGTTCTGCAGTGTTCTTGGTTGTGGAATTTAATTATGAGTTGTATGAAATGGTACTTCCTTGCATTTCTGCACAATAATTAATGTGTCTGATAATTCTGTTTGATGCTCTATTGTTCTTGTTATGAAAAAATTTAGTAACTGTTCCCCTTTTCGAAGGCATTTGTGGTTTTACATACCATTTTCATATTCCTTCTCAGTTTTCCAAGCTGAAGACCTTCAGTCTATTGAATCTTTCATACATGAGCCATTCCAGGCGTCTCATTACTGTTGCCATTTTTTTGCCTTTTCTAGTTCTACTATTTCTGTTTTGAAATGGGGAACCAGAACTGGATGAATAATTTAAGATACGTGTTGCAGTTCTTCTCTTTGTAATTCTAGACACTATCTACTTTTGACTGCTGCTGAGCACTGAGCTCACATTTTCAGTTGTTTGCCTCTCCACATGATGTTTAGCACAACCAGATGTAAGTAATGAAAAGAGGTTTCAGAAGTCTTCACTTTGGTGTCATGTAGGTAGAGCTTGATCCTGTAGTTGTTAGAGTCATGGAAATCCCACAGAAGTCAATGGTTCTTCTCCCCATGAAGTTACTTGGACTCGTATGGGAAAAGTCGTTCTCATTTTGGCTGAAATATACTCGACATCTTATTTCTTTATTAGGAGCCTGCATACGTTGAGAAGAATGCATTGAGAAGCTAGCTGCTTCTTTGACCAGTTGAAGAACAATGTCAAATCTTTTTAATTTTAAATAATACATTTATGAGCAATTCCCCAGGTAAAGAAAGGAGCAGATTTTAATGAAAAACACTGATCACTATGGTAATTGCAAAGGCATTATTTACTGACTGAACTGCTGCTGGTAGAAAGTCGCTACAGTGGAAGCAGCAACTAAGGCACCCTATCAAGGGATTCTGGACTTGGATAATTTTGGAACATAAACCAAAACTGCTTCCTTCAGTGAGAAGCGCAAGGGAGATGCCTCCAGATATGGGATCTGTACCTTTGCTGTGATGCCACACTGGGACACAGGAACCTGGCTGGAATTAGCAGTGTAATTTAATTCTCACCTCATACATTCAGTGAATTCAGCTGAGTAGCTAATCTAAAAGGAAAGGAGAAAGACAGATGGCTGGGCAAGGGAGAATGAGAGACATAGCTATCTATTTCCAGAAGGGTAGTCAGCCCAGTGTGGAGCTTTTGAGAAGGAAAGGTAGGGAGGGGCAGCAGTCAGAGCAAGGAAGTGACAGATGCACTCAAATTTAAAAGAGACCTTCAACCAAAGCAAGAATTGAGAGATACACAGAAACAGGCAGATGAATTGAATTTGGGGGGATCTGCAACTGGAGGGGGCTGCAGGGAAATGAATCAGAGATGGGAACAAGTCTTTTCCCTCATCCCTCTCTCATTCTCCCCTTGATTTCCTTTCCTTCCTTAACCAGGTGTTCCGTCGGGTCTAGGCATTTTGATCATCATAGCTGTCCAATGAAAGACAGAAGGAAGGCAAGCTCAGACATTGCTGTTAAGAGTATTTAGTACCTCAGAGACGTAAATTTCTATTCTTTTAGGTGGAACAATCCAGAAGATCACTGGAAGGTGCTAGCCCTATGCGCTCCCCACATCCACCACTTGGTCCAAGAAACCATTATAGGCTCTATCCTTTAGTGGCTGGAGAACCAGCTGGTCACTCACAACTGGTGAGTTTCACCAAATACTCCATATACTATAATGTAAGCACACACAGCTGAAAGCGTGCACATATACCTATGACATCTGTGCTTAGTCTAGAGCATTGACTGCCCTGATTGTTCCAGATCAGGGCCTCATCCTTCATCACTTGAGGCTGATTTCCTGTTTGTAGGATTGTGTCATTAAAGAGAAATCTCGAGAAGCCTATGTTGCAGGAATGGCACATCAGAACTTAGGAAAAAATAGCTTTGCTTGTGATAAATCTGCTTTAATCTTTCCCTTTTATCTGCCTTATCACCCAAGTTAGGCAGCATCAGTACATTAAGTATTGTCAATAAATACTGTGGATGTTGTCAATGAATACTGTGGATGTAGGCAAGTTTACAGATGTAAAATCCTGCAAGCAATGGAGCTCTTTTAGAAAACAGAGTTGAAGGGGTGCAGTAAGACTAAAGCTCTTTCCAGAAGGCTGTGCTTTGGAGCTCTGGCTCAGAAGCCTCTTACTCTCTGTTAACAGGCAGAGAAGGAACGTTTATATACTCTTGAAATATAATGATACTAAAGTCTAAGGTCAAAGGTCAAATATATAGTCCAGTTTTAACCGGTTCTCCATTTCAATAATGATAATTGGCACAGATTGAAGAAAGACTTTCAGTCCTGAATGACCTTTTCCTCTTCATCCCATACAGAGGGCACCTGGACCTGTAGTTGATTATAAAGGTGGACATCCTTCTCATCAACACCGATCCAAGGAGCCTGCCTTTTCTAAGATGGTGAGTTAACTCAGTTAAACAGTTTTTTTTAGGTTTTAACATTTTAACGTGGTATTCCGAAGGGTTTGCAGGGAACAGATGAAATAAAAAAGTCAGAAAAATGCTGAGTATTGAACAAAAATAGGCATGCTTTTGTCATGCATTCTCTCAGTGTCCATGTGCTGAAGTCACCAAGCCACAGCACACTGCTATAGTTGCTGTGAGTTCATTATGTTTGCTTCAAGGCTGCACTGTGAAGAGACAGTAGCAAAACCTAGATTTATGCCCAAGAGTTATTTTGGATGCTCCAGTTTTTGGATGCTCAATTAGAGATGCCTAAAGGGGTCTGGCTCTTCAGAGGCAGACTAGAAAATTTTGTTTCCTGAAGGTACATGAAAATCACTCATCACTTCCAAACACCTTGATCAGTGCTATTTTTTTTTCTTTATGATGATGCTCTGCACTGGAAACTATACACTGAGGTTTTGTAGCTGTTTGCTTTTTCCTTTTCTAGACTTCCTGGCGACCAAATACAGCTCCAGGAAATATGCAGCACCCGTTTTGCCTCCAACCACTTCGCAGCTGTGCTGCAGTAGGGTCTGTACCAAAGGCTTCAAGCTCTAAACAAGAGTGTCACGCACTTGAAAATGATGAGCAGTTCGCCAGTGGGGTGAGGCCATATTTCATTCTGAAAATAATGTAATTTTCGGGACAGCTTTATAATACTGCTTTAGTACTGTAGTACCCAGAACTGTATACTGCAGGCAACATGCCTACCAAATGGTTATCAGCTTTTATTTAAACTCTGCTTTTTATCCTCCCCTTAATTTTCAAGACATTTTCTTACTGGTCTAATGCCCAGTTCTTGATCACAGCTGGGAAAAATGTGGTGACTTCTCTTTCATAGTATAAAATCTCTCTGCATGCACAATTTTCTGCATCTACACAGATTTTCTGTTATGTGGAGAGGGAGGCAGCCACTTGGTTAGCACCAATAACTCAGGAATATTTTCAAACAGTCTTACAAGTTTTCATCTTCATCTACAGCTGGAAAGTAGCCAAAAACTCATTTCTTTTTTTTACCGTTCCTCCTACTAAGTCACACTAGTGGGTTCAGAGACTGAGAGCTTTCTGGAGTAGACAAACATGATCTTGATATGTACGCAGTTACTTTCAGGTGAGATTTGGACTTGTCTTCTCTTCTAGAAAAATGATATGTAATTGGCTTTGTGTTAGGAGTTCCATGGGACTGGAGGATTTTGGAATGGGACTGTGACCTGCTACACCTGACTGGCAGACACTGTATTAATAGCTCCCTTCTGATATGCATTTGCTCTGTATTGTGATGGTCGCGATCCTTTCTCTGAGAATTTGCTGGCACTATCTATGTCTACTCAAATTGTGGGTGATTTTAATGGTTTCTTTAATGCTCATTACTGACAAAACAGCTAAATCAGATCCAGAGCACGCTACATTTGCAGAATTTGTTCTCTGGAGATGTCTTGCTTTTCAGGGCCCTGGTTCTCTGCATTTCATCCTGAAAGAGGACTAAACCTCCACTAGAAATGGGAAAGAAGCATTTTGAACCACATTTTGTATAATTGATGCAAAATGATGTTACTGTTGGAAGATTCTGGCTGCTTTGGAATTTGCTTGCCAGCTGAGAGAACGCAGCAGTACTGTGGGGTTGTGCAGTATTCTGTCTGCTTGTGAGCAGAACTCTGCATGGTTACAAGTAGTACATGGGTTACAATGTTGTATATGTCTATGAGGGCGACATTTTCAAGGAATCTGCCTGTTGCTTTGCAAATTAAAAGAAAGGGTTTTAGCACAGAAATGTTTTCAGGAACAAAATTGTAAGCACCAACTTAAGGAATTGTTCTAGAAGTATGTGTGTTACTAAATGTAAAGAGCAGTCAAACCACAGTTAGTTCAATATGCTCGGTAAATATTTTTGCATAACCTATTTAACCTGGTTAAAATGTTTTTGCAGGGGGAGAGGAGTAGGTTAAGACTTATGAATTCAATGGAATATGTGACTGGTATATCCCCATATCAACTCCCCGTCATTAACAATTATCCGATCCCAGTGCCACCTCCCTCCCTGCAAAAAGGAGACAAGAGCGTAAATGCAGTGAGAAATGGGATGCCCAGAGGCAGACGATTTCGTCCCACCACTGCACCGAATGGCTTAGAGCAACTTTTAACAAAGGTAAGTTATCTCTATCTACTTCTCAGTTTATGTATAGGTATATTACCTTCCTCATTGATGTATTAGCCTAATTTTGAAAGATGTGTATACCTAGTTTGCACAAAGATTCACTGAATTTTTAAATGAAAGAAAATTTGTAACTATTAAAATATATAACTGCCACCCATCTCTCTATATACTGAAACACTTGATGTTTTTTGTCAGTTGGGGGAAAAAAAGGTGCTTGAACAGAAAAAACATAACAACTCTTATTTAAAGCCTTCCAGCTTAGTCAATCTGATCCTGTCTCTGACCATATCTAGTACGAGAACTTCAGAGGGATATGTGAAATGCCTTGAGTGTATGAAAACTTCACCTGTTACACTATAGCTCCAGCCATTTTTGACTCCTGTAAAGGAAATTGTAGGAACCCAGGATTGAGAGGGACGATATGGGTCATTAAACCTAGTCCCTGCAATTTTGGGCAATTCAGTGCAATGGATTTTTGGTCCAAAATATTTTCCCGCCCTTCTGCATGTTACAGAACACTTTCCAATTTCAGCAGCTCAAGGCCTGTCTTAAAAGACTGGAAGCCTCAAGTATATGCCACACATACATGATCTTTGTGTTCACCTTTTGTTAGAGTTGGAAGCTGAATGCATTTTTTTGTGTATTTCCTGCTGCAGAATTCTGGAGGATTCCCTAAGCCCTCGTTACGCAGCAACGCATTTGTTACCATGGTCTTTCTAGGGAAAAGTGTGCATTTATCTCGCGATGATGCTGATTACAGAGATGAAATCAAAGTCTATCAGCAGCATTGTGGAGGAGAAAACCTTTGTGTCTACAAAGGCAAGCTATTGGAAGGAGGTAAGGATAAAGAGTCAAAGAGTTCATATTGATTCTGGCAATATCTTTTTTTTTTTTGGCTAAAATGTTGATGTGATATCAAAATTATTTCATCTGAGCTCAGTCAAGATATATGCATCCAGGGATTTTTATACCACCTGCCTGCACACTAAATCTGGATCTACTGTTTCATGACTGAAAGTGAGGTTACAATTACTTTTGCAAATTATGGTAGAATGAATTTAGAGAACTGATTTAACAAAATACTGTAGCTTAGATTAATTTTGTATAGAGATGTATGGTTAATAAAGTAGTTGCAGCAGTAAACTGTCCTTAAATAGGGGTTATCTGTTTCTGACATGCTATAATACATCAATGCATGTTGCTTATTATTCTAGAAGGAAAAGTACATAGTGGGAGCCCAATTCCCATCTCTTTTACGTGAGCGCGATTCTATCACACCAGTAAAAGGCGAATTGTGTTCTGGGAAATTGGGAAGAGGACATTGCTGGGAGATTTTCACTTATGAGGAAGAGTGATTCCATCATTCCAGCTCACAGAACCCATTGTGTTTGCGTTTGCGTTTTCACTGGGTATGGGAAGATGGTGCAGAGATCCCTGCACTTCAGCCTGTCCCCTGAGATTATGGGTGCACTGCAGTGTGCCCACAGATCTGGTTAGGGCATTTGTTGCAGCTGTGTCCCAGCTGTGCGGAAGGTGTCCTTTGTGTGTGCTCCTGTTGTCCCGAGCCCCATTCACACTTATTAGGGAACGTGCTGGAGTACAGTGTGGCTTCCTCCCTGCTGGTGTGTGCTCATTTTACTTTGGAAGGATACTATGACTTGTGGGTTAAGGGAGTACAACCCAGTCCCCCCACCTGGCATGGAGTGGGGTAGCAGCCTCAGTGCCCTTAAGGCCTGGATGCCGAAAAATGCCCTTTCAGAGTAGCCTGAAATGGCTCCAGAAACAGCATCTTTCAGCTGCTCAGTGTTGGTCTGAGTACGACTGTATTGGTGCAGGCCCAGAGCCACTAATATCGCAGCTGTACTGATATGCAGCCTGGCTGCACTCTGCGAGGTGCTGCACTGAGGAATGTGTGCATTGCACTGCAGGAGCTCTAACATACTGCTGCACTGCACCATGTAGACACATGCCAGGAATCCTAAACTTTCTGTGCATAATGTGCACTCCTGTAAGGTAAGCGGCAGAGTTAATTTTTTTGAGATGGGAGGCTCTGGTCTCTGTTCTGCTGTAACAATGAGCAGCCAAACTACATATTTGCTTGTCACAGGTGTGTCCAGCTTGGTACTCCTGGGTCGGAAAGAGACAAGGCTGTTGTGTGGGGAGGAGGTAGAGTTTTGCCAACTAATTAATACAGCCGAGAACCTGACCTCAGTGGGCTGGGTGCTTCGGTGGTGATGCAGATGAGATACAACAATTGCAATAGGCTGACAGTAAAGCATAATCTTTTTCTTTGAACCCTTTCCTTTCTGTGATTACAGAGACCTTTCAGTTCGTCTCAAAGAGGCACCATGGTTTCCCATTCAGCCTCACCTTTTTTCTCAATGGGATACAAGTGGACAGGTTGAGCTGTTGCTGTGAGTACAAACATCAGAAGCGTTCCAGGCTGGGAGGCAGACATGGATACTTTGGGTTTCTCAATGTGGAGGGAGCATCTCCTTGCTACAGGTACGGAGATGAATACACTTTGCTCACAAGGATTTAGCAGCCCAGTTTTTAGAGAATTTATCACTTGTTTCCTCTTTTTTAATCTTTCTGGCACCCCACAGCTCTGTAGAACCTCGTCTGTTTCTCAGCGCCCCTTGAAATGTGCAGAATTGAGCTTATCCCTCAGGGTCCCACATCCAAGGATGCCATCAAAGTCAGCTACTTTTGTGCTGCCTCTTCAGTCACTTTGTGGAGTACGCACAGCAGTGGACAATTTTGGCACTGGATCTGTCAGCTTGTCAGGAGACAGCACTTCCTCAGTGGTCGAGTATGGAGGAATAGGTGTGGGGTGGTATACATATGCCACTTGCATGTTTCTGGTGGAAGTGATAGTGAAATAAATATGAAGAGTGCTGCTGAGTTAACTGTAGTTTTCAGGGATTTGTGGGAACAAAATTTGTGATTGTGGGAACAAGATAATTTATTTTTAAACAGCTCTGCCTCTAAGGTGGGGTTCTGCTCTAATACCCCTGGCTGCAGAATAAGACAGTATTGAACGTTAGCCGTGTTTCAGACAACAAATCTGTGCAGAAGATTCTTGGTTTTGGGCAAAAGTCAATGCTGTGAGCAACAGCTGTGGTTTTGCCAAGAAGCTTTAATTTTAATAAAATCTTTCTTTTGTGTGATTGTTAAGTCGTGCCAGGCAAGTAAACTGCACACACAGATAATTTAAAAACTTTTTATTCTTTTCGTGAGTAATTTTTAAAAGAACAGCAAGCAGTTGAAAGAAGAGAACCCTCACAGAGCTATACTCTATTTTTTAGATAAGGACTGAATTCTAAGAAAAAAAATTCTACTTTATTGTAATGTATTTTTTCTACTCCAGTCTAACATTGAACATGATTTATATAAATTACTTAGTATGTTCAAAGTAGTGAAAAGCATCTGAATTCAGAATGGATATAGTGGCTACAGAGTTTAGGAAATGCCCAAATCTCAGCTTTTGTGCTATTTCTAGAAAGATTTGAAGTGAATTTTCTGAATTAACATAGTTGCCAGAAATTGGTTAATTTCTTACTGAGTCGCCCCCACCTTCTGTCCACCTTCCCCTCTTATTCTTAGTGATAGCTCTGTTTTCCTGTCTCTTGTCAGTCCAGCCAACATTATTTGGTGACTAAAAAACATCTCCATTAACCAGATTCTCCCCATAAATGACAACTATTTTCACGTGTCCTTCAGGTCAAATGCAATTGCATTTGTTTCCTGTTTTGAGTATGACACCACATCCACATGTTAAATACCCACTCTGATTCTCAGTAAAGATCCCAGTTGATTTTCCCTGTTGGATTAAGGCTTTAGTTCACAAAGAGGTGATGCTGCCGTGAATGCTACACTGATGCTGTGATCCTTGCACAGAGAGTTTTCTGCTGGCCTAGGTCCAGCATTCCGTACAGTAGAAGTGCTTCAGTATCTCAAAGGTCTCTGAAAAAAATACCACAAACAAATAACTAAAAGGTAGGACTCTTTTCAGAAATCGTCACATTTACATTTTAAGTCTGCAAAACTAAAGGCTTTCTAGACTCAATGACTTTAGGATATTTCACAATAGTTTGTAAACAGCTGGAATGTGAGGGGAACTGCAATCAAGCCTTACAGAAAAAAAGCAGTTTTGGTGGAGGAAAATTTTTTAAGACATAGTTGTCTGTGAAGAAAATATGGGTTTCCAGAGAGACTTGTGATTATCTAAAGTGAAAATTCCAGTTTCAGTTTCATCCTCTGCATGCAGATTTGAATCAACGTACCACATACAGCACAATGTCCTGACACTCATAGGTGGTGTAGGGTGGCTCTTCATGTCTGCAGTTAATGTTAATCAGGAGTAGGAACTCTGGTCTCTGTAATTACATGAGCCTCCTAACTGTAACATAGAGACACTGTCACTCCATTTTATACAAGAGGAGCAGTCTCAACAAGTAATTCAAAATGCTTTGTTTTCCAACTGTTTGGGTTTCTGTTAGGTAGGAAAAACAGAACAGAAACTGAAAATAATTCAATTTCAATCTCTGTCTTCCCCCTCTGTTATTAGACCCAGCAGACAATTTAAAAAAAAGTCTTATCCACAAAACCTGAGTTATCACTTTACTGAGTGTTACAGCAGGGTCTGGATCAAGCACACCTCTGACCTGGAGCTTGTCTGCCTTTCTCAGTGATTATATCTTCACAGATCATGCTTGGTGTAGCTTGAAATTAACGGACACTTATGGTAATTCTGATTTTAATCTGTTTATACTTCAGTTGTCACCTTTAAGTACAGACAGTGTTACTCTCCTTCAAGGAGGAACTGCATTTGTGTTTGTGGAACACTTGAGGATTTTAGGGTGCTTCTCCAGGTAAGTTATTATCAGTAACCTTGTTGTCTGAGTGGCAATGCAGAGGCAGATAGGCAGATAGGTACCTGATTTTACTGTTGATAATGAGCTAAATAGCTCACTATGTCTGCTGCCCTTCCATTGCTCACAGAAAGAAAAATGTGGTAATTTCCAATTCTCCTTGTTTTTTTATAGGTGCATTATTGCAATGGGTCTGGACAAAAAGGCATCCCCTCCCAAGAGGAAGTTGGAGGACCATGAGGAAAAGCGTGTGGGTTCCTGGAGAGATGGAGTGCGCAGTGAGCCAAGTAAAAGCAGTGTTGAGCAGAAATCAAGCAGAGATTCAGTGTTAGTCATCTTACCAGGTCATGAAGGGAGTGTGGAAACTATTGAGGACAAAATGGAGACTGGACAGGAGCACAGAAAAGAAGAAAGGAAAAAACTCTCTGATCATGAGAGTGAAGATAGTCAGGAAGACACTGGTAAAAATGGTACAGTATTCAAAACACAAGCAGGGGATGAAAAATGGGAGAGGATGATTCTGGAGAACGTATGGGATTGTGGGCCATCAACTTTGCCTGGAGCATGCTCTCTTAGGACAACTCATGTGTGAGAAATATGGTGGTG
>VYZW01062232.1:2501-37794 GCA_013401315.1 Balaeniceps rex
TGAATCCCAGAGCTGTTTTAACTGACCCGTACTGAATACATACAGAATTTTATCTGATCTTAGCTCTAGTACATTAGTATACATTGTGCAGAGTGACTGAGCTACAGTTTCCGGGGGAGCCGTAACTTTGAATTTGCCATAGATCATATATTCAAAAATCACCCATTTAATTCACATTTTTTGCTTCAGAGCACTCAGTGTGGTTTGAACTGTGGAACAAACTCCCACAGGAACTAAGGACCGCTGCAAACCTTACCACCTTCCCCTCAAACTGCAACATGTCTTTTTTTGTTCTGCCGTCTTAAACGTAAATACATACAAGCTTGTATGATTTAAAAACAACTCAGCTCCTGCCAAGGTAAAACAGCTTACCTCACACAACATTCCCCACTTGAGAGGGTGAGAAACAAAGAGGGAATAAACCATAGGTGGCAGCTGTTAGTTACATTGCTTAATTCATTACTGATCAGCAGGGTAAGAACCTGAATAAATAGAACAGAATGTTTGGATGTGACCATTTGCTGTAATAATCTCACAGTAAATTAAATGTGATTGGATGATTCGGGAAGAGGGATGGTTGCCCAAACACGGCCATGTTCCTGGGAATTACATAGAGTAGCAAATGCAGCAGAATGTTTTCTCATACTAATAAATTTACTGTGTGTAGCCTATGCCCTATCGTGAGATCCAGTGTTTCAGACATGCATGCTTGCAGCATGTCTTGTTATTTTAAGAGTTCATTCAGTGCTTGTCTCTTGAAAAGATTCACTGAATGATTTTGATTTTTTGAAGATTTTTCTTCTTTGTAGACTAAGCATAAAAAATATTTTAGTTGGTGAGGACGTTGCCTTTTCATGTAAGTCTGAAATGACCAGTGGAATTTAATCTGACAGATAGGAAAGGAAAGGGAAAGGGAGAAAATGAGAGCAAGCATAAGAAAATTTGGTCCAAGGATAAGTTTCCTTTTAGTATTAAGTTATAAGCGCAGCAAAACAGAGGCTTCAAAAGAAAGCACTGGATCAAGCCTAACCATAGCACCGCATGCCTGACTCTGGAATCGGCACGATCCCTCTAGAACTAAGCGCCTTCAGCTTTTTAAATGAGCTTTCAGCCAATGTATCTGTATTGTATACGGAGTAAAAGTGATGCATCTTCTTTCCAAAATCTTTTTTTCAGAACTATAAGCGACACATGGATGGCATGTATGGGCCTCCAGCCAAACGCCATGAAGGGGATATGTATAACATGCAGTATGGCAACCAGCAACAGGAAATGTATAACCAGTACAGCAATGCTTACACGGGGCCTGACAGGAGGCCCATGCAGGGACAGTATCCGTATCCATATAACAGGGAGAGGATGCAGGGCCCAGGACAAATGCAGCAGCATGGAATACCTCCCCAGATGATTGGTGGCCCCATGCAGTCATCATCCTCCAGCGAAGGTCCTCAGCAGAACATGTGGCCAACACGAAATGATATGCCTTACCCTTACCAGAATAGGCAAGGTCCAGGAGGCCCTGCACAGGCCCCACCATATCCAGGGATGAATCGCACTGATGATATGATGGTACCTGACCAGAGGATAAACCACGAGAGTCAGTGGCCTTCTCATGTCAACCAACGTCAGCCTTCTTACATGTCATCCTCAGCCTCCATGCAGCCTATCACTAGACCTCCTCAGTCATCCTACCAGACGCCACCCTCTATGCCAAACCACATCTCTAGAGCTCCAAGTCCAGCATCCTTCCAGCGCTCTTTAGAAAACCGTATGTCTCCAAGCAAGTCTCCTTTCCTACCCTCCATGAAGATGCAAAAAGTTATACCCACAGTTCCAGTGTCACAGGTCACAGGACCTCCACCCCAACCACCACCGATTAGGCGAGAAATTACCTTCCCCCCAGGCTCTGTAGAAGCATCCCAACCAGTCTTAAAACCAAGACGAAAGATTACCTCAAAAGATATTGGTAAGCATCCAAACAAAAGCCAAATACTGAACTAGGCTGGGAGAAAGGGACTTTGATTTTGGTTTTCTTGTACATTTTAAGACTGTTTTGACAAATAGTTAACTTTGATAACTGTAATGTGATTGTCTTCAGTAAAAATGTAATAGCATATGCATCAGTGAGGATGATAGGTAAAACTCATCCCAGACAATCTGACATGAAATGAAAGCAATATTTTATATGGAGACCTGAGGTCTCCAGAAATGCATTAAAAATGCAGCTTGCCTCAGATTGCCAAATGATATGTGTTGAAAGGTCCTTCAGAATGTCTGTTAAATCACCAATACAACATTTAGCTGAGCAAAGCTTTCTGTGTTCTTGTTCCGTGCCAGCTCATGCTGTTCTGCTGTGTAGTTAGTCTCTGTCTCCCTTGAATGGCCCATTTATTCATTCCATATTATTTGTCATGTTTGTTTCTCCCCCCATTCTTTCCCAAGTATCTTCTTATCTTGAGTTCCTGTTAATTTCATACATTCAAGTTCTCATACTTCAAGTTCCCACATGCCTGACAGAGTATTCTACCTTTATTTACAGATTATTTGGTTTAGTCAACTTCTCTAAGTTTGTACAATTATTTCGGCTTCAGCAAAGACGGGAAGAAAGGCCTGGTTAAGATATTCTCCAGTATTAAGGCTGAGCAGCAGTTACAGAAAAACTGAACAGGACTAAGTGGGGAAAGCAGGGTCTTAGCCAGTGTTTCAGTAACTACTTCATTTAAATTCTGCATCCTCAGAATGACACCGTTTAATCTTTCAGAACTCATTAATGGTCTCCAAGGACGCACTAATACTGTTTTACTTCTCCTTTCTTTCTCCAGTAACTCCTGAGGCCTGGAGAGTGATGATGTCTCTTAAATCTGGTCTTTTGGCTGAAAGTACCTGGGCGCTAGACACTATTAATATTCTTCTGTATGATGACAGCACTGTCGCTACTTTCAACCTTTCTCAGGTAGGTGGGAAAGCAGTATACTTCTCAACTTTCCAAGGAAAGAAAACGGAAATAAAGATACCTACAGGTGGGAAAGCAGTATACTTCTCAGCTTTCCAAGGAAAGAAAACGGAAATAAAGATACCTACAAAAATGCTGAAGTCCTTTAAAATTGATTATAATTAACATACATTTGAATACTGCAAAACTTCCCTTTTTATGATTGGTAACAGTGAGCAACAAGAGGTAGCTTTAGGTCAAATGGGGGAAATAATAAGCCTGAAAGAAGGGTATCTCATGTAGAAAGGAGCATGTAGGAATATAAGAATTTTAGCAATGATAAGAAGACTAATGTGTAAATTCACACTCATGATAGTACAAGGACAATCCCAGAAAACAGCAATATGTTAGTAATCTTGCTTAACTTGTGTTTCCATAAAAGGCTTTGTGAAACTATATTAAATTGATTTGAGGCTGTCTTTTGGTGACTACTTGTCTTACTCAGTAGTTCCATACTAGGCTGTGGGATCTTTTTTAATTGCTTATTTTCTGTTTGGTTTCTTCTTCCAGTAAATTAAGTTTGCACAGAAATACCAGACTGACAATTCAAAGGCTAAAATCCACTGTCTGTCCACAGGATGCAAGTAACACAGGATTTAAGTGTGTGCTTTTGCCTCACTACCTCCCAGCATTTTTCAGCCCTGCTCTAACCATTGGCCTGTTAGGTGGTAGTAATAGATGGCATGCTGATAATGCACATCATCTAAAATTTGTACAAATTAAATATTAAGTTTCTCTGCTCCATTCATTCCTTGGTTACTAATAGTGTAACTCATATTTTTTTAAATATAATGACCTTTTTTTAAAATGCAAATGGTACATTTCGTCCCACCTAACTTTAGAACTAGGGATATCTATAGCATGATTCATCTCATCCTGAAGTAGAGATCTAAAATAGGTCAGATGAATCATACCCTAGAATGGCCTGTAAAAGACCACTGATTATAAAAGGAATCCAGACAATTAGGTTAGGTGTGTAACTGTTGTGGGTGTTTGAAGTTAAGTGAGGTGAATCTCCTCTGAATTCTATTAGAAATTGCATTAATGCACCCTGTGCAAGTTGCACAGAATACCAGGCATATTTTAAATATATATTTTTTGTTACTTTTGCCTTGGATTCTATTTCTAATGGCAGTCAGGACTGCATATGATGACTGGTAATTCCTGCAGTTCATAAGCATCAGTTTGTTCTTAATTCTTTGAGGGTTTGGCAATTGTAAGAGAATATGGAATGGACAAAAGGATATGTTTTGCTAAAAATCTATTAGCCCATGATTTAAAAAAAAAAAAAAAAAATTAAAAGCCAGACATCATAACAGCAAAGAATTTTTAATAATAAAGCCACTGAGGGTAAATTAATACCAAGTCCAACTACTGCCTTTCCTAAGAAAGTGATTACAAGTTAATTAAGAGGATTAAACCTAAATGAAAACTGTTTCTGAAGGGTGACTTACAGCACCAGGCTCCAATAACAATTTTTAAATATTGCCAGGCAAAAATGGAACTATTCCAGTAGAGATGGGATATTAATCTAGGATGTCAGTACCTAGACCCTGAATTGCAGATTTCTACAGGACACTTGGTTTTAGAGACTGAGAGACAAAGGAGGAGAGGAAGAATTGTAAACTTTAGGCATCTAATAAAAGTACAAATCAGAAAAACTAAGCGAGTTAGAAACTTCCGTATTCTGTACAGAAAATGAAGAATACTAGACACTTCCAAGGGGACAGAACAGCTAGGCTAGATGTCTACTGTAGCTTGAAGGAGACATATGAATAAAGTTCTGTACTTCTCATAGCTGTTACAGTTTAAGCAAATGGAGCCATGATAGTTTGACATTATATACTGTTTGGACAGACGCTAGAAGAATTTCCTTTGATTAACTTGTGCCATGCAGGACCTAGCCACAAGTCCACAGCAGGAGGAGGGAAATACCCACAGATGTATGCATCAGTGTTCCTAATAAAATTCCGTGCTGACAAAAATATTTATCTGATTTTTATGTTCTTTCTTCTCCCCTCAGTTGTCTGGATTTCTTGAGCTTTTAGTAGAATATTTTAGAAAATGCCTGATTGACATTTTTGGAATCCTTATGGAATATGAAGTGGGAGATCCAGGCCACAAAGCACTTGATCACAAAGCAGCCAAGAAAGATGATAGCCAGTCCTTGGCAGAGGATAATGGAAAAGAGGAGAACGACGAAGGTATGGACTATTTTGATGAAGATGAGGAGGAGGGGGAGGATGAAAAGGTAGAAGGAGATGAAAAGAGCATTGTTTTTTCCACTCCTGGTGCCATTGCTGATCCAAGTGAGAGGCCAAAACAAGCCAGTAAATTTGACAAGCTGCCAATAAAGATTGTAAAGAAAAATAATCTATTTGTTGTTGACCGATCTGACAAACTTGGACGCGTTCAGGAATTTGATAGTGGACTTCTCCACTGGCAGCTTGGTGGTGGTGACACAACTGAGCATATCCAGACTCACTTTGAAAGCAAGATGGAGATTCCTCCGCGCAGGAAAGCCCCTCCTCCCTTGAACTCTCCAAGCAAAAAGAAGGACCTCGAGGGAAAAGGTGAATCTGAGGAACAACAAGAAAAAAGTATAACAGCAACCATTGATGATGTCCTCTCAGCTCGGCCAGGAGCATTGCCTGAAGACTCAAACTTGGGTTCCCAAACAGAAAGCAGTAAATTTCCCTTTGGGATCCATCAAGCCAAAAGCCACCGGAATATTAAACTGCTAGAGGATGAGCCAAGGAGCCGGGATGAGACTCCTCTATGCACCGTAACTCACTGGCAAGACTCCTTGGCCAAACGCTGCATCTGTGTGTCAAATATCGTCCGTAGCTTGTCTTTTGTGCCTGGCAATGACACCGAAATGTCCAAACATCCAGGCTTGGTGCTGATCCTGGGAAAGTTGATCCTTCTTCACCATGAGCATCCAGAAAGAAAGCGAGCACCGCAGACTTACGAGAAAGAGGAAGAGGAGGACAAAGGGGTGGCCTGCAGCAAGGATGAGTGGTGGTGGGACTGCCTCGAGGTCTTGAGGGATAATACATTGGTCACATTAGCCAACATTTCTGGGCAGCTAGACTTGTCTGCTTACACAGAAAGCATCTGTTTGCCAATTTTGGATGGCTTGCTGCACTGGATGGTGTGCCCGTCTGCGGAGGCACAGGATCCTTTTCCAACCGTGGGGCCCAACTCAGTTCTTTCGCCTCAGAGACTTGTGCTGGAGACCCTGTGTAAGCTCAGTATCCAGGACAATAATGTGGACCTTATCTTGGCCACCCCCCCATTCAGTCGTCAGGAGAAACTCTATGCTACTTTAGTTAGGTACGTTGGGGACCGCAAAAACCCGGTCTGCCGAGAAATGTCCATGGCGCTCTTATCGAACCTTGCCCAGGGGGACACATTAGCAGCAAGGGCAATAGCTGTGCAGAAGGGAAGCATCGGAAACTTGATAAGCTTCCTGGAGGATGGGGTCACTATGGCCCAGTACCAGCAGAGCCAGCATAACCTCATGCACATGCAGCCTCCACCTCTGGAGCCACCTAGCGTAGACATGATGTGCAGGGCAGCCAAGGCCTTGCTGGCCATGGCTAGAGTGGACGAGAACCGCTCAGAGTTCCTTTTGCACGAGGGTCGTTTGCTGGATATCTCAATATCTGCTGTCCTGAACTCTCTGGTTGCATCTGTCATCTGTGATGTACTTTTTCAGATTGGGCAGTTATGACATAAGTGAGAAGCCAAGCATGTGTGAGTGGAGATTAGAGGGTCACATATAACTGGCTGTTTTCTGTTCTTGTTTATCCAACGTAGGAAGAAGGAAAAAAAAAGAATCTTTGCTCCTCTGCCCCATTCACTATTTACCAATTGGGAATTAAAGAAATCATTAATTTGAACAGTTATGAAATTAATATTTGCTGTCTATGTGTATAAGTACATCTTTTTATTTTATTTTTTTTAACCAAAGTTGCTGTCTAGTACATTCAAAGGTCACACTTTTTTTTTTTCCATAGATTATCCTTTTCAATGTTCTTTTCCATGTTTGTATTGCATATTTTTTGGGAAGCGAACTAGTGACTTTTTAAAAAAAATGTTATGGCAAACCATTGTATGATGGGAAAAAAATCTCACCACTTTGAAACAAAAAGGTGAAAAATAACCAACATACCAAGTTCCTGTGTGTTTTATTTTTTCAAATAAGGAAAAAATAAAAAAAAACTTGTATACCATCACCCAAAGCTCTGTGCAATAGAAGATTCTAGTGATGTAGGTGTAGGGGATCAAGGAGGGTGTCAGTCAGTAGTAAAAATACAAAACGATACTGGTTTCTCCTCAGGAGAGATGGTTACATTAGGCTAGGAGCAAAACAAAACGAAAAAGTTGAGTTAAAAGATTTTTAAACAAAACCTGATGATAAACATCAATTGCTTCCTCACCAGAACTGTCTTGTCTACATCTGTTTTTTTGACCTTCCACAATGACAGTTCTTCACAATTCCTTTAATCATTTTTTAAAATATTTTTTTATTGCCTAAGGGCCGTGATGTATATAGAAGTTGTACATTAAACATACCCTCATTTTTTTTTTTTTAGTACAAAGTTTTTAGTTTCTTTTTCATGATGTGGTATCTACAAAGTGATAGTAGAATTATTTTTTCTTTCATTTGGGCCATATCTCCAAAAAATAATAAAAAAAAAAAAGAAAAAAGAAAAAACCCAACACAGAAAACCAACAACTGAGGGTAATGTACAAGTTTCTGTATGTATAAAGTCATGCTCTATTTCGGGAGAGCAGCCGATCACAATTTGCTTTATAAATCAAGGTGTGGAAATGGTTACGTATGGATTGATTTAAGAAAATGGTTACCAGTCTACAGACAAAAAAAATATATACAGGAAAAAAAAAAAGGAAGAAACACAACTTCAAAGATTTTTCAGTGACAAGAATCTGCATTTGTATTTCAAGATAATGTAGTTACAAAAGAAAAAACTTGATGTAAATTCCTCCTTTTCCTCTGGCTTAATGAATTTCATTTATTCAGTATAAAATCTTTATATGTTCCACATGTTAAGAATAAATGTACATTAAATCTTGTTAAGCACTGTGATGGGTGTTCTTGAATAATGTTCTAGTTGCAGTGTGAGATATCAGAAAGCAAACTAATTACAAGAAAGAGCAATAATGATTATTCTCTTTCCCCTACTTTATTATTATGACCTTCAAAAATATTATGCTATTGTATTGCAGCAACTTGCTCTCCTTTTAGAAAAGCCTTCTCGCATCACAGAGAAGTGTTTTTAATTATTATTTATAAAACCACGGAGCCTCAAAGGGGAAGACATGGCTGGCAAATGATAGTTCTGACTATGCAGGTATCTAGTCTCCATGCTGTGTTTGGGGGACTGAAGATGGATGTTAGAAAAAGTGACAAAAGATTTTGTTAAAGCAATAACCAACTTGAAGAAATTGATCTGTATTCACTACCTGTAATTCTTTCTGTTGGTTAAAGGTGCAAATACCCCAGTGATGTGGGTATTTAGAATAAACACCCACCCACTTCTCGATACTGTATGTGTCATTGCATACTTACATGGCCTCTCATCCTGGGAGTCCCCCATTAAAGTGGATCAGGCTTTAATAGAGCACATCCATCATTATAATTGGTGGGAGATGGCCATTTCAGTTTCAGGAATTAGCTGGTTTCAGATACATCCACTCTCACCTGGTGATATCTTGTTGCTGAATATTGTTCAAGCACTAATTTTTGCTATTTCATCTTGGATCATTGACTTTGTTAGTGTGATCATAAAAAGCTAATAATAATCAATTTCCCTGGAATTGCCACATAATTACACTGTTAGTGGATATCCTCCTCCCCTCTCCAATAACAATACGGAGGTACTTGAAAATTACAACCCCCTTTGGCATACTGCCCATCTTGTTCATATAGATTGCTATAATATTAATATATGTAAGAGAATTTCAGAGACAGGTAAAGTACATACAATTATAAGTCAAGTTTGAAACATGACTCCCTAGTGTCATGAAAAGTAATTTCTCCTTCTAGCTTTTCTTATTCAGTAATCTCTCCGCTCCCACATCACCTGCTGCAGTGGTCTTTCTTCCTCTTGCATATCGCTGCATTCAGAAATACATGGTGAATTATAACCCACTTGTAACCCTTCATCACAGAATGAGGCATATTTCAGGGATGATTTTTACAGCTTAATACCAGGCAGTGTGGAAGTAGTATCCCCTGCTAAACTTACTAACATTTTACTGCTTGATATTACCCCATGGATACAAGCAAGCTGTTAAATAAACCCTCTGCTAAGCGATGCGGTACCCCTTCCTTGTCAAGGACAAGACAGGACGTCTATTCTCCTTCTTTCTTCAGCATTCAGACCCAGAGTCCTCTGGGGGAAAACTACACCTGTGGCAGAACGCTGTGAGCTGTCAGAGACAGCGCCTTAATGTTATTCAGGACTGCTCCGAGCCTGATTAAACAACATGGTGGGGGAAAAAAACCACACAGCTAGCCAGCCAGCCACATAATATCCATATGTATGTAACATTGCTGCCACTTTTCCAGTTGGGCCAAGAACTAGCTGGGGAACTGGAAGAGTGGAAGGGAAAGGTTAATAATACAGATTCTGCTTGAACATGATTTTATGCTGTTACAGTAGGAGTAAATGATCTAAATCGCTGGTTAGTATTACAGCACATTTATCAGAAGAAAGGCGAAGCATAAGAACTCCTATTCCCTCTGTTGTCTATGTATGATTTCACCTCCCCCACAATGTTCTCTTAAGCCTTTGGAGACCTGCTCATGAGACTTATGAACTTAGCATGTTCTGACTGAATCCTGAAGTCTGAGCTGCTGTTGGTATTGTTCCTAGAAGAGGTATTTTGCGTTTCAGGTTTAAAAAAAATTTCTACAGTTTTGTGCTGATGTGATCAGATACTCTGTAGTGAAGCTCAGACTAGTACCAGCAAGAAGGTGCAATATTTGAAATTCTAAAACTGCAATGAATTATTTAGGGGAAAGCAGCCAATTAGTATTTTAGACAATAATCAAACACAAATATTTGACTAATATATATATCTCTCTATCAATAAGCTACCTGTTTCTTTAGCAGGCCCAAGCAACTAATTGCTTATGGATTGAAAGAACAGCAATGAGATACATGGAGTCCCTGACTCTTACTGACCTTTAGAATCACTTCAGGAAGATGCCTATCCCCTTCGACAGGAAAAAATGGTTTTGTTAACATAATTTCCTACACTATCCTTTAAAAAAAAAAACAAAAACAAAAAACAAACACATGAAAACATCCTGCTCAGAAACACCACATTTTCAACTACCCAAAAGGAAGGATGCAGAACAACAATTCATCCACATGCTTAAAAGCCTCTGCACTTTCTCTTCCATCTTCTTTTGCTGTTTTGCACCACAATCAGTGAACTCTGTACCATACATCACTACTGTGAGACCATTATCTTTTTGGCCTGGATACATCCAGAAGAAAGATTTACTTACTTCGAGAAATACTTAGCAAAAGCATATGCTTGTCTTCCACATTAATGATTTCTGTACAACACTTTTACAGTGCAATGCAAGGTACACCTCTTATTTTACAAATAATATGAAAAACACCTCTTAGTAATAAAGAATCAAATGTAGCTGTCATTTATGACAAAAACATTTCTATCCAAAAAAGATCCAGCCATTGCAGGGGGTATGTTGTGGTTTAGCCCCAGTGGGCAACTAAGCACCACGCAGCTGCTCGCTCACCCTCCCCCTCCCCGGTGGGATGGGGGAGAGAATCGGAAGGGCAAGAGTAAGAAAACCCACAGGTTGAGATAAGAACAGTTTAATAATTGAAATAAAATAATAATAATAATAGTAATAATAGTAATAATAATTGTAATGAAAAGGAGAACGAGAGAGACAAACAAAACCCAGGGAAAAGAAAACAAGTGATGCAACTGCTCACCACCCGCCGACCGACACCCAGCCAGTCCCCGAGCAGCAATCGCTGCCCCCCGGCTAACTCCCCTCGGTTTATATACTGAGCATGACGTCATATGGTATGGAATAGCCCTTTGGTCAATTTGGATCAACTATCTTGGGCTGTGCCCCCTCCCAACTTCTTGTGCACCTGGCAGAGCATGGGAAGCTGAAAAAGAAAGTCCTTGACTAGTCTAAGCATTACTTAGCAACAACTAAAACATCAGTGTGTTATCAGCATTCTTCTCCTACTAAACCCAAAACACAGCACTATGCCAGCTACTAGGAAGAAAAGTAACTCTAACCCAGCTGAAACCAGGACAGGGCAGGTTCATTTCAACCAGTGTTTTAACTCATGGCATCATGCTTCACTCTCATTCTGAAGCTGCTGTTCAATGTTATTTAGTAGCAAAGAAAAAAAATCACTATCAGCTCTTCTGTTCGCCCCTGTACAAGAGGAGGAGTTGTAAGCATCCATAGTGCATATGCCCAAGCTAACTTGAAACTGAACTGGAACATGGGAACTGAACTGAGGTTCCCATGGAACATGGGAACTGAACTGAGGTGGCACACAGCCAGTTCACCTTTTCAAGCAGCTGTGTGTAAGTTCCTTGCAAGTAATAGTACTGGTGTACCTAAGAAGTAATACACACCTATTGCCCAAACAGTGTAAAAACACTATCGCTATCACAGAAGTTAGTCTTTTCTGTGTTTTAAATAGGAGCACAGTCTCAAATTTTGAGACGAGTTCTCCAGAGAGCAATGATGACTTCTATTTTTATCACCATTGACCTGGTAATATCAAATATGTGGAAACCACACCTGCACACAAAACAACAAAGCAGTCCCTGCTGCAAAAAGCTTATTGGCCAAGTCATGAACCAGTGACTGCAGGTGGAAACAGACAGGAGAAAATGGAAACAAAAGCAGCAGCAAACTGAAAAGGCAGGTACCAGTCTTGTAAGCAGAGTGGAATTATGAAGATCTAGAACATGGCCCAACACCACCTGCAAATTTAATTTTCCTCAGGATAATTTGTGAAATTTCTGGGGGCTCCTGCCTTCTGTTTTCACATTATGAAATCTTACACTTCCCATGCCCAATTCCTTTCCCTCCATCCCTCACAAAGATTATTTTAAGGATTATTGAGTCTGAACAAAGGAGAGAGAAAAGTACTGAGGGAGGAAAGGGAGAAAGACATGGCCATTTGGAGAAAGGGAGGCAGAATACGAAGACAGAGCTGAAAGAAAAGCATCTTATTGTCCCTGCTGCATTGCTCTATTTTTACATTTGGGTCATTCCAAATAAATTAATAATTAAACCAAGCTAGGGGAATTTGGCATTTCATTGGTGGTTGGTAGAAAGGAAAAAGAAGTAAAAAGATATTTTAAGAGGTAGGGGGAGCAAGGGAAGGGAAGGCAAAGGAAAAGATGAGCCTCCACATGCAGATGGTAAATTCAATTTTTACTTAATTACATTTACCTTTCAAATCCCCAAGACAGCAGGAATGGGGAAGGATTAATACTGGCTTCATTGTTAATTTCACCCCCAGTTCGTTATTTGTGCACGGTCAGAAATGGATTTTCAAAGTCTGGCCTTTCTTTCTGTGATTGTCAGTAGCTGTGGGTACAGGAGACAGCTGTTCTGGACTGCATACCAAATCCAGCTATTCACATGCCTAAGTAACTTGATTTGTGCTTCCAATTACTTATTCTAACAAAAGTCTAAAATGTATTTCATTTCAATGCTGTTGTACAGTGTAAAAAACTGTAGGTTTATACTTCACATTGTTTTTAACTGGCCTAAACTAATGAGATGAAGGAGCAAGATCCTCATCTGATGCCTTCAACAGAGCTACAACATCCTACCCTGCATTTGTTAATTTACTTGGTCTGTCATTACTTAGTATATATTGCATTTCCATTAATTAAGGATAGTTATTTACATTGAAAGGGTGATGGGGTGGAATTGCCTAGCTAGCAGAACAAATCCCTAATGACTCAGGCATCTCTGCAATGTTTATCCAGGTCTGCAAAGAGACTCCTGAAGGACAAACGTTCTGACTTTTGCTCCACTGTGGAGTATTTTAAAAAGGCAAGTTTATATATTATCATGCCAGGAGAAAGGTACATGATTATCTAACATGAAAAACTGTTAGACACATGCTAGAAAAACCTTACAGTACTCCATGATGCAATTCTACTTTACATGTAGCAATTTGCTTATGAGTTGTACGTATACATCTGCAACTGAGAAGAACAAAGAAAAATAACTAAATCTAGTATATGTTTTACTGTCAAATTATAACACAAAACTGCAAAGTCAACTATTAAATCTCTTTTTCTCTAAGAGAATTTGAAAAGAAACAATGTTCCACTGGTTGTATCACCACCACTAAAGCTTACAATGGGCTCCTTACAGAAGATTCTTTTTTTTTTTTAATATGAAAGATGAAGCTCTGTACAGAATGAAACACAGCAACTAAGAAATATTGAGATTTAAGCACAAGGTTTCATCAGCAGAACTAGCACTATATATTTTGCATGTACACAGTTAGGGAAGACAGACTTGTAATGAGAAGTTATTTGTTATCAATATCCCACCTAAAAAAGTGTATCTCCCTGCATTTCCATCCATTTTATATAGTCGTGCATAGTTCACTGGCGCATCTCATAACAGAGTAATGCAGGAGAAGTTGTTCTTCTTTTATTTTTTTTTCTTTCCTAATACTTACTACCTAAGCCTCTCATGTTGCTTCCTTCCTTCCCCCTATACATTAGTACCAAACACAGAGTCCTGTTTTTTAAAATAACTGAATAGCCTGAGGTTTGTCTGTTATTGATACCTTTTAGCATACAGAGGGATTTCTTCATTGTGCTGGATTGTATCACCAATTCTTGAGACAGCAGCATCTCCTGAAGGTTCTTATCCTGCCGGGAAAAGTGACTACAATGGGCTCCTGGCCTTAACAGTGTGGAGGCGGTTGAGATCTGTCAAGGAGAGGTAAAGAAGAGAAAAAGGCTTCGAGTTACACATTTGACATTTCTACACCTCTTCAAAAGATGGGCATGTTACTTATGGTAAGCATAAATAACCAACCTTTCCAGTCAGCAACTATAACTTCCTCAACTTTTCTATTATACAGGGTCTTTTGAGTAAAGAGAGTTTTCTTTAAATATCAATAAAGCTGCCCATTTAAAAGCACTTAGATGCATGACCAGTGTGAAAATAACATTATGGCCTCCATAGTGTCAGCTCAACCACAGCTCATTCTGTATCTCAAGCAGCTCATGCATATTTATCACCCTAGCATATGCCAACCTTCCACAACATGCATATCTTGTCTAGGAAAGGCAACTCACAGAACCAAAACATTGACTAGTGGGCCATCAGCTGAGATATATTTTGTTCCTTATGTATGGCATAAGGAAAAAGATATACCAATATAGAATGTGTATGTACAGATCACATCCATTAAACACTTTCTTTTAAACAGGAGACTTTTAAGCTAATTTCATTATCTTATCTTCAGTTGCAGCAAGGTACATTGTTCTGACTGTGGCCTTACCTGAGGAGGTTACCGTTCCTGGCCTGTGCCTCCTAGAAATTATTACCTCTCTGCAAACACAGCAGCACTACTGCTAGTGGTGCTGTTTCTAACCTAGTACAGACAAAGCGGGTTAAGCACTTAATGCATTCAGGTGTCTGGTTTGCTTCTTTTTCCACCCAGAACATTTTGACAGCTGCTATGACCGCACACTCACAGAGTTATTCACCTGTTACACTACAAACAACGATTTGTTGCTGGCTGTAATCTTTCCAGGAGCCGGTTGTTTTGATTTACCTCCCAGAGCATCCCAAAACGTAGTGTAAGAGAGAGCAGACATGCATTGGACCTTCGGCATGACCACACAAAGTGTGCAGCACACCTTCTTGCCCCAGGTACAGGCAGAGGATGTGGTGCTAGCATGATAAACTCACGCTGAAAGGGCACTACAAAAATATACTGATAAATTGTTATCCAAGGAGATTGCACAACTCCTATTAAATTCCTCTAAAACAGTCTAATCTGCACTCTGTTTGCTTGGGTTTTAATGTCTGGACCTGCTATTTGTGAAACTATACCTTCTCCTACAAGAACAGAAGGCTTCTCACCTCCCTTCTGTCTTGGGCAGGGGGGCAGCCAGCCGGCGATCGATGCATCGCAAAGGCATTGCAGCACCCAAAGGCCACGCATGTGGTTTTGGGCAGCAGTGCTATCACTGAGCAGGCACTGGAAGGAAGCTGATAATCCCCTAATTTGCACGAATTTGATATTTCCTCTCCATCAGCAGCACTCTTTTGCCTTGGGACTGAAAGTAGTGGTGGGGTTTGGAGCGAGGGTTGTTCCCAACTTTAAATTTTTAATCATTTAGTAGTCAGTGAGGTGGGACATGACAAGGATATACGCAAAGAAACACCTATAGCTCCCCCCAGTCCAACATGCGGGACCTCATTCTCTACGCCACTGCCCCAAGAGCTCCTTTCGGCCCAGCTCTTCACCCCTCCGCCCGCACCACGCCTGCCTCTTCATGTCCCGCAAGTTTCCCTCCCTCCACAAGCAGCCCGACCCACCCGTTGCGAGGGCCGCAGCTGCGCAAGGAGGCAGCCCCGGCGGCCCGCCGCTCTGACTGACCGGCCCCTTCCCGCCCCTTCCGCGGGGCTGCCCGCACGCCGCCCGCCCGCGCGTGGCGGCTGTTGGAGCCCACCTTCGAGAACCTTCTCGGCCCCTCGGCGGCGGCCGTGAGCCTGTTCGTGTGGGGGAAAGCTGGGGCAGCGGAGCCGTCATCCCACACGCAGCCCCTCCGCACAAAGGGCAGCATTTTACTTTAAGGATGGTTTTTAGGGAGCCACCGTTCCCTGCAGCACAGGGTGCATTTTCCCCCAACCTCCATTTCAGCTGCACTCAAAACACGTAATTCGATTATCATAAGCTTAAATTTATTGTTTAAAACGGTACTTAGGTTTAATGCTTTTTCAATACTTATTTGTCATTTGAAATCAATTCATAAAACTCTTTACACGTACTATTTAAATTAACTTTAATTCGAAGCCTTAGCAGAGTCAATATTTAGCAGGTTTCCGCAATCTGCTCAAGTCTATTTACACAGGGAAAGTGCTGCCACGGGTGAGGCTGGAGCCACCATCCTGAGCTGCGGGGATCCCCCATACTGGCTGGGGAGCGCCGGGCTCCTGAGGTGGGCAGCGTGCAGCTCCGGGGCTCCGCCAGCACCCACGCACCCGCAACGCGCCACCAAGCTTCCTAATCCGCAAGTATCACACAACGCTTATCCACCTTTTTAATCAAATGTCATCAGTTGAATAATATCGGTGATTTCCTGAAAAGTCAATCTTATTTTATTTTTCTCCCCACTGAGAACAGAATCAAGGTAGTTTTTTGTTTGGTGCACTCAAAATGGAGAGGCAGATATTAAAGCCTATGTATATCTCTGAATTATTTTTTTTTTCCCTTTCACTAAGATGTGTTTATATGGGAGCTCTATTTATGACCAAAGCTTTTGTCATCAGTCTTTGATAACGCAGCAATTAACACACTATATCAAACTTAAACACATACAAAATCAGCTTGTTCTAATTTAAAAAAATTCTTTTAGGTCATAATGAAAGAAATATGAGTAGTAGTCATTCACTGAAAGAACCACTTTGTCATCCTTAAACTATTAAAAATTGCAATCCTCACCTCATGTTTATAAGTATTTGGTAATATGTAATATTTTAAGACCCTTTCAGTGGCATGGTGATGTATTATAGACACAGCCCTTCATTTTCATGGAATCAAAAGTTGAAAAAAAAGAAACTTCTGCTCCAAAATTCTTTGGCTGATAAAGTAACTGATAACATTTATTCTGCAACACTCAAGATCAAACAATTATTTTGCTATAGTAAATTATGAAGAATGCAAGCAGAACAATCACCTAAGCATAAATTTTTACTTTCTAATTAAGTCTGTAGGCAGTGGTATTTACTAAAGTTTGTATCAGCATTATCAGCTGTAGATAAGTCAAAGTTAAAAATGCATGATATTACTATATCTTCACATTTTTTGAAGAATCTTTTTGCAATTTCAGTGCTGTTTTGAAAATAATGAAATAAATAATGGCCCATTCCCCCTTTAACTGTGTAGTAACAAAGTGTTGCAGTATTTTGATATTTCTATGGTTCAAGGCATCTGGTGGCCACAGACTAAGATATCAAGCACATCTTTTTTTTTTTTTTTTAACTAGAAAGAAAACAACAGTGTCGCAGCAACGTCCAACAGATAAAATGATAGAAATTTTCTAAGTAAATAGATAAAAGCTGGCTAAAATAACAAAGGTCTCTGTAAGACTCTTGGACCTAAGACTAGATGAAAAAGCAGACTCACTGCTTTCTATCTGAACCTCTTCCGCAAGAACTTAATTTGAGAGATCACAAGCTGGTATGGATCAGTCTTCACATCTCACATCGAAGTTCTGCTTAGATGTTCCCTTTCAGCCACAAGGTTCTGCACTGACTGGCCTGCCTTATGATGCTGTTTGTGAGGCATTGAAAGGTTTGCAGTACTCTGAGCCTCTCCCTAACTCTTCCTTTCTCTAACCTGGAGGAGGGTTGATAAGATTTTAAAGGACTATCGGGCACAAGCTGGTCTGTGGCTTGGCAGCTGCTAATAACTATGGCTGTTTGCTCTTACAACGCTACTTCCATTGTTATGTTAAATGTATTAGCTTAAACCATCCTCGCAAGCAGCATCCCCATTGAAGTTGTGGGTTCTTTGGACTTTGAATCGGATAATGTGTCCTTCACATTAAGAGAACTTCTGTATTTCCTTAATTCATCATGAAGTAAGAGAAGGTTGAATCAATCAAACTAATGCAGAGCAACAGTAAACAGAAATAAGTACACAGAGTTTTCAGTACAGAAAGGCATCTCCATTTTTCTAGGAGTTTCTCATCAACTGTATGAATTGTACAAGTCATGTTAGCATAGCAGCAGGTAACCAGCCGTGCCTTTGCTTCACCTAGTTACAGCCTTAGGGAATTCAGAGCTTTACAGTTCCCTGCTGGCAAAGGCTCTTTGTCTTATTGGCACATTAACTCAGTTCTAGCCTAGCCATATATTTTAGTCTAGCTGACAACATTCGTATGGCTGTAAAATCAATCAATACCCTCTGATTTTACTAATGTTATGCTAAAATATGCAACGTGCCATTACAAAGCTGCTGATTTGCCACTGCCTTTTAGGTAGGCTGTAGGAACTCACCTTCACAGTCAAAGGTCACATAGAAACTTCTGTACACCCATCTCCCACGCTGGCCTAGAAGCTACTGGAAGACAGCTGCCTGCTGGTTTGCCCACATGCTGCTCTGAGGCTGTAATGCAGGGCAGGCAGCTGGCTGCTTGCCATTGCCTGGGCACTTGCAGCAGGTGAAGCACATTGGGGCAAACTAGAACAGTCCCTTGGTGGGCTGAGCAGGGTCAGCTCGGGGAATGCTCTCATGGCCAGCAGGGGGGGCCCAGCACAACAGTGAGACTGGGTGCAGCCAGGCGTCCATTAACGGAAAGAAATGCTCCTAAAGGACCTAGGGGCACGAGGCAGAACCTCTGGCTGCACAGGAGATGGTGGAAGAGTGGTGGACTGAGAGCAAAGGTGTACATGCTTTTCATGCACTGCTCCTCTCCTGAAAGGACCTGTTCCACAAAGGCCTGGACAACACAGGAGAGATGCTTACTAACAATTCTTGTTAAATATGTCTTACCTGGCAGATCAGGTTTTTTAGAAGGTTAGCTGCCTTTTTTGAATGAAACTTCTCCTATAGTAAATCTATGTTTTCAAAGAAACAGAAATGATTTGGAGGTGCAGAATGAGGCCTGGAAATGATGAAGATCAAAAAAATAACATTGTGATAGGTTGTTGAAGACTTAGGAGCCATCTCAGAACAGCGTCAAGCCCATACTAAAGTCATGTAACTGTAAGCAGAACTTAAACATATTTTTGAAGTTCATCATATGCTTAAAGGACTTCCTGAGTTTTTGTATCACACAGAAACTTAACCAAAAAAAAATTTCCTAGCATTTTTATGCTATCCTTCTGCCCACAGGCAACAGCCGTGGCCACTGAACACCTCTAGATACTCTGGTGTTAGAAAATCTTTTTCTATTTTCTGAAGCTAGTTTTAAATGATGTGACATGATGAAACAGCAAAGTTATGTCAATATGGGTTTTTTACGTTTTTTCAATTGCTGTTTCTTTTCTTTTTGCAGATGTTTCAGAGTAGCTATATCAAAAGCGTAGAAAGTAGCACTCTCTGTGGATTGCTTGCTTCTGGCTTCTTACTTCTATCTTATTTTTCATTGAAATTCAAACAAACACAGCCTGTATTTGATAAGATATTTACGATACAAAATAATACTAAAATGAAGGGGGAAAAGTCCTTTGAACCTCAACAGAAAGGTGAGAACTTGACACTATTTTTGTCTTTGGTTTGAAAAAAATCTCTTTAAAAAGAGAAAGGAATGTCAAAGGAAACTTCACTCCAACAGGCTTTAATTTTTTTACAGCATAAAAATTAAGTTTTCAAACTCTTTTTGTTCTCATCTGAGTAATACATTACATTTGTTTAAATAACTAAATGTATAAATAATAAACATTTTGTAAATCTTTTTCTGAAATAGTGATATTGAAGGAAACTCTTTGAAGTGCGGAGAGTTTCCCCCCCCATAGCCTCCTCCCCCCAGATCTTCTTCAGATCTTGCAGAACGCTTTGCTGATTCCCCAGAGGCACTTTCGGTCCATTGAAGATTCTAGTTAAAGTAAAAAAAGACGTTTAAATGTTTTAACTGAGTTTTTGGGGTAGCACTAAATTAAAACTGTACGTCTTTCAGTTTCCCAGACTTTCACTGCTCTGTTATTTAAGCTTCAAAGTTCAATTCACTGAAGAACTATTCATAATTTATAGCTTGACTGAGGATCTTTTTCCCTTATTTGGGTTTTAGTTCTCAGGCAAGTGGAAGAGACAGATGTTATGAGCAGAGTGTATGTGTATGTATTGTTTGTAAAAAAACCCTGAGGCAAGGTATTCAAGCCTGACTGTTAGGTTAGTGGGCTTCTGCTTTGGAAAGCTCACCTGGAGACATCTGAAAGGTGCTCCACCCTTTTGGAAGGTCAACCACTTTAAAACATTACATATTTGGTATCTAAAAAGCTTTATGAAAATCTTGTCTTCCTGGGGATCTAGTCCCCGCATTTATGCACAGAACAGACTCGTCACAAACGTTTCTGTGTTTACCAATAAGCATACTTCAATCACAGTAGTGAAGAGTCAGTCCATGGATTAAAAGTGAATTCTTGTATCTTTATTTTTCCTAAATTTCCTGAAACTGTCGGTAGTGTGACAACATGGGAACGGGGCATGGAGGAGGAAGGAGGTTATGAGATGCGAACTCCTGTTGTTCCAATCATAAAGTTCTTGATTCTTGTGAGTAGGGCAGATGCCTGCGTAAAGCCCCATTTAAGTTAATGGGATTCTGTGTCGGTCGATGAACCTGCATTTGTACATCAATATCATAGGATCAGAGTCTGACATTTCTCCTGGAGAAAAGGAGTCGAGTCACTCTGTAATGCTAACACTTTCTAGTCACTGCAGTCTAAGTCTAATTTGATCGAACTAGTGGAAAAAGATACTCTGGGCTATTAAACCTCCTCAGCTACCCAGGCCCAATGACCTGTGCTTTCTCGCGCTCATGCAAATATCAGCAAGCTGAGCTTTATTATTTATTGGATTAGAAATAATTAAAAAGAGCAAGAAAATTATTTTTATTTAAAAGCATCAATTTAGGAAGGCTTTTAAAAATAGTGTTTATAGGAAAGAGCAAATGCATAGCATGTTAGCATTACTGATTAGTTTAAAACATTGAGTACAATAATCCATTATTTTAATTAGTTTTCCAAATTGCTGGCAAAAAATAACAGAGAGATGCTGTCTGTGGAGAGGTAAATGCTTCCTTGTAATTGTTTTGGATTTTGCTCTAACCTTTAATGAATTTATTCTTGTAATGACAAGAACATTATTTTTGTTCCCGCACTTACGTTAGGGAAGTTCACATGAAAGAACGAGGCATCTGGGAACTCAGCAGAGTTTTGCTTTGACAAATGACCTCATTGACCACCTTGACAAACACCGACTGTACTGACAAATGACCAAACCACAGATGTTCGTGTTGCATACAGCTCTGATGTAAGCCATCACTACCTACCAATTGCCTGTTGCTGCCCCTTTCCTGTGGCTCTGCTGGGGAGCCATTTGTGTGAGCTCTGCCTCAGCTGCTTCAAATAAAATGAGCCAGGAAAATTCACACTGCATATTTCAATGGGTTACACTAGGTTGGCTGATTCTGCCTGAATCAGATGACCCAAGCTCTCATACAAACTGCTACAGCAGCAGCAGAATGGCAGTGATCCTTCCAGACTTGGCAGTTGACATACACTGCCGGTCTTGGTGACCATGGTGTGTTAGAGAGAGAAATTCACTCCCACCTGTTTGTTCTAGTGGGGGGACATTCCCTTCCCCCGTAACATTTGAATACCATTCACACTGCCTGCTTCCCTGAGGCAGAAATTCTCAAAACTGGAGGCTGTGTGCTCCTTTTGCAAAGTAGCAGTGATTTGCTCACTCCTCTTTATTTCCAGTGAATACGTTCAATGTGAAGGCATCACTGTGTTAAATACTGTCCTAGCAATTTCTTTAAGCATTTGCTAGTGGTTGCCACAGGGATAGAGACCTGCCAAAGTTATACCTACTGAGAGTGCAGTGTAACAGTAGGTTACCTCATGCCTTCCCCAGATTGTGTGTGTGTGTGTACGCTGTGTATCCTGCAGCCATATTTCACCAGGAGGGTAGGCCCGATTTTTCTGAAGGGGACAGAGGGGTCCAGGTAACTTAGAGAGGAAGGACGCCTGGGTGAGAGAAGTTTCCGCATCACCTGTGGAAGGAGAAAGATGAATCATGAAAGGGGCACTGGGTCAGCTGAGGTGGGAAGGGAAAGCAGCAGCGAGTGTGCACCAGTATTTTGATCTGAGAAGAGAGGACGTTCCAATTCCTAAAACTCAGTCTTCAGTATACCACCGCATCACATGCATTTATGGAGCACCGTGCAGCACTTGCGCTTCCTCTGAATATTGATCCTTTGATCCACCAAGCAGACTTACCCAAGGTATGGGGTAACAGAATAGGAGAGAGATTGTGGTACTCTGCAAGCTCGTGCTCTCCAGCAGCAGTACACCACTTTCTTTCCTGTTGTGTGACTGGAGGCACCAGATGCATCACCCTTACAAACCACAGTGCCTTCACACATGTCTTGAAACATGTGAGAATAGAGGCAAAACATGTGAAAGTGAACGACAGAGGAAGGTCAATCCTTGAGACTCCCTTTTTGTAAAAATATGGGCTTCATTTTGAAAGCGTCCATGAGCAAGGAGTACTTTGCTCTGAAAATAAACAAACTCTGAAATTGCCTTGTGCTATGCAAAATGGTAGTGTAACTAACATTGATCTTAATGCAAATTCACTGAAATCTTTGCTAAGTTTCCCAATGGCTGCTTTGTGATAAAGCAAATGGTACAGGGAAAAGTCTTTTGATATTCATTTGTGCATTCACATAAGCACCAAATGAAAGCCAGCTATTCCACAGATTTTCTCAGTTTAAATATAGTGTTGTAATTTTAGGGTTTGGTTTTATTTTTTTTTAATGTCTTCTCAAAAATTATGAATTTTCATTGGTAAGTAGTTCTCTCATATTAAAGAAAGTGTTGGTTTGGACATAAATGTTACCCTGAAGGTTTCAGAGAGGCCTCTGAGTGTCAGGGCGGGGAGGGGAAGAGGGAGAGAGAACTGTCTGGGGGAAGGGGAGAGTAGACTTATGATACTGGGGAAGGGTCAGAGCTAATATGGCTAGGGAGAAATGGACAGGAAAATAACGTGTGCATGAGAGGGAAATCTGTTTAATGTTGCTCCTGTTGGTTTTGCCCTGTGTTAAATCTCTGGAGCACTGGCTTTTTCCCGTGCTGTTTAGCGCAAGGTCAGCGATTATTAAAGTGATTATGATTTTCCTGCTAAGTCCCCCATTCTCACCTCAGTTGCTGCTCTCTGATCTCTGTTCTGCTTCAGCCTCCTGCCTACCCTGTTTATCCAGTTCATGTTTTAATGCCTGTAGGTGATTCCTGCCCTTCACAGATGGCATGGAGATAGTAAAATTTTTCTTTCGCATTCTTGCTTGTTCATGGCTTTGCTCAGGCCTTCTGACAATGCTTCACAACAAACAGTAATAGTACAGATCATCACAAGTCTTGAAAACAAAGCATGTCAGAAATTAAATCAATGCAAATAGTCTTTCTGTGGGAATAACTCTCCTCACCTCAAAGCAATTTTCAGCCTTTCTTTGTATTTATTGATTTTTTTCCTTCCACCGCTACTTTGCCCTGTCATAACGTCCTGTTATTCTTGTACTGTGTTTTGACCTAATTTAGGACAATATTCTGAGAGTCTGAATACAGATATTCAGGTGTGGTACCAGAGAGTAGAGCTTATTCCTGAGACTACTTATTGCAATGTGTTACAGAGTGCACAGCATGAAAATAAATCTTGCTTTGCTTCTTACAAACTGTGTTGTATTAGGGGTTTGCAATACTGCAATTACTTCAGTGCAGCATGAAATTTCTCTCATATTCCAGGTCCTACAGGATCAAGGGGCAAGGGTCCATGTCTTGCTACTGCATAGTAAAATGACTATGTGCATATTGGGTAGGTATAAATAATAGATGACAACCCTTCCATGACTTTTTCCCCCACTGACTAGGACTGGTCTGTATCTATAATCATGGGTGTCTTCTTTGGTCTCCTTTTGGTGACAGAACTACTCATCTTTTTGGTTCACTAACCTTAATCATATGCAAGGAGACATTTGGAAACATAAGTGCATTTCTAAGCATACATAGCATATCATTACTCTGAAACTGATTTCACAGAGCATCCATAATGTGTGGTATCACAAATGCTCCACTGAGACAGTGTTAGAAGAGAAAGAAGGTTTTGCATTGACATTAATTTGAGGAGAAATGGGATTCACAGGAATGGAAGAGTAATAAGAAAACAAGAGGACGAGCTTAGAGACTGCAAATAGATAAGCCTTGTAAAAGGCTGGAGGGAGAATATAGTCCTTCTTTCTCATGTGAAGGAATATTCTGAAAGCAGCCTTTAGACCTTTAGAGATCATCAAATGCACAGACAGTAGTCAATAGGAGACTGGAATTTGCTGGTTAGTATTGCACAAATTTGCTACTTTTCATTTGAAGAAGCTCCAGAAAAGCTCTGATGGCAACCACTGCCTGTCCTAAGGCATTTAGCAAGGGAGGGACATGTCACTTGGAGACAGCTCCTGATTCAGTACCCTCTGAGCATGAAGAAATGAAATACTGTCTGTAAGAATGTGTGGCTCCTGTTGCTTCATTTGCACACTGCTCAGGTCTCAAATCTATTAACACAACTCCAGGAAATCTTGAATTTCAAATGTCTGACTGCATTGAGCTTTGCACTTGACTAATCAAGTCAAACATTGTCTGCTAATCAGATTTACAGGTGTGAACCTGTCAGTATGTGGGGATAGGCCACGTAAACATGCAAAGAGATTCAGATAGCTGCCCAGCAGTATCTGAAATTACAACCTGACCAAGAGAGCTGAGTATTGGATTCCTAGGCTTCAAGCACACTGATACAGGGATTGAGTGAATTATCCATATTTTTTTCTACATACTGCGCTTTTGATAACTGGTACTTCAAAAATCCTGTTCCTTGAAAAAAAAATCTTCAAGTAGTCCATATTCTTGTATAATCTGCACTTCCAAGTAACATGCCCAAAATCAGAGGCAAAACCAAAGAATTATTGCCAGAGGAGGAAGAGGTTATGGGGGATCAAAAATGGAGATGCTGTTAAAGAAGGGGCACTCTGGGATAAACTTCCCCTTGTACTGTTACACACAGACATATTACCTACACAGATACTGACTAGGGTTCAGGAGTTTTACAGATAACCTGGGAGTTATAGGTGTGACCATATGATAACTAATTTCCATGCTTTTTCTTGCTACAGCTTCTCTTTCTAGCTGCATCTCATAAAAACAGGAGTTTTCTGCAAACAGAACACATTTTGATTATGCACTTTGGACACTTAATTGGAGTTTGGCCTAACAATGATGCAATCATTCAAAAAAAAGTTACTGTAAAACTTTTTGAAAGCAAATCAAGGCATATTTACCTTAAAATAATTACAGAGGCATCCATAAATGGTGTATAGCGTAGAACCCCAATTCAGACTCCATCTATAGTTGCCTTTGATCATAGTGTATGATCAAACATGTATGTTTTAATACACATTATTAAATGTCTCATATGTAGTCTGGGGGACAGTGTTGCCTTCCTGCTCCACATGTGTCACAAGTTAATGCTTTAGGATGCTGATCTAGGAGGAGAAACAGAAATGTAATTTAATCTATCGGGCATTGAAAAGTGCCCCCATCTATGAGCAAAATGACTAGATATGGTTCTGGGTAAAATACATTTCTAGAAAATGTTCCTGAGTGTAGCTGTGATTCTGCTATATGGACAAAGCTTACAGGTGAGAGGATAAAAGTCACCTCCTCCATATTTATCAGAGGTACAAAGGGTTTAACTATTCCATGCCTACATAGAATAGCATGGCCCATAGTCCACAATGTTTTACTTTACTCTTTCATTCACTATAAAGTTGCTTTTCCTGCAATGAGGAGGCAGCCTTACTCTTAGAACTGATGGCAATATTTAAATAGTGAATTCTTCCAACATAGGCTATCAGCACTCCAGGAAGCTACATGTAGAGGCAAGTGCCTGCCAGCAGAGAGATCAAGAGATAAAGATGGTCCCAGGTCAAAATACTTTCCCTTTGCACTCCCTCTTCAAGTCTAGTTCACCACTGGTGGAGGCTGCAATAGAACAGGGCCACCCTTTGCACATAAATTACAGGAAGGTTATTCTACCACAAACTGCAAAATCTGAACATTACTATTTTCAAGAACAGTTTAGAGAGAGGCCATGCTTTGCTCTGTGACAACATTTTGTGGAGCTTTTTTACATACAGAATTTAGTCTGCTGAGATCTGAAACTTTTCAGTATCTCCTCCAGGAAAATTATAGATTGCAAGTTAAATTGAGAAAGACTGAGTATAAACTGATCCCAAGAATTACTATGACTAATTACATTTCTCCTTTCATAATTAACAAACTGAAATATTTTATACATTAGGTGTTTGCCCTTAGTTCCAATTAAAAAATATAATATGTTTTCTGGGTACAAGAATAAAAATTATATTTAAAGGCACTAATACAGTCTGATACCACAGTTAATATTATTTATTGTATAATTATTTGATAGACATTTGTAAGTATAATTTTTTTATGTTTGGGGAAGTTTGCAGAAAACTGGAAGTTGATACTGCCTACTTCATATTTCTCCATAGCATTGGGGCAGGGAAAGGGGGGGAATTAAGCAAACCTTATTTCTTTTCTGTGCATAAATCATACAGAGTGCGTGTTCACTGTTTTTTCCAGTTTCTGACACGATGAGGAAGAGACCTATAAAAATTTGTGACTAATGATGAGTTCTTATTTTAAAGCAAATATACTCTAATACAGAAAATTTGTGATGCATTTTGAATATAGCCAATCATGCCCTGCTTTCTAGATTATGCATCTCTATTAATTTAGTAATGTTGCAAAAGTGGTAAGTGAGGGCTTGATTTGACCTGGGATTGCCAAGCAATCCCCACTAAAATAGCTTAGTAATAAGACATGGCTAATTTGTGATCAATAATTACTATGGACACTGTTAAAATAATGATTTGTAGAAGTGTTTAGCTTGACTGTATTAACTGTAATTGCAGCTGGCTAAAATTCTTTAAGGGCTACAAATTTCCTTACAGTGTCTTTCCATTGTGTTGGGGTTTTTTATGCTCAGTAATGAGATTGATTGTGGTTTTGCATTTTTTTCCAGCAATCCATTCACAGTTTGCAAAAATTCCCATTTCATTTTCTGAAAAGAGAATTCACTAGATACAAATTCCCCACAGCTACAGTTTTCCTCCTGAGGCTGTGAACACGAAGGCACAGTCATTCCCAGTATATGTGTTGCCAGTCTCAAAAAGTCTTTCCTGCTTATTTGGAAGGGGAGATAGAAAAGAAGAAACATGAAATATACTGAAGGTGAATATAAAATATATATAAAATATAAAGTACCTGTTACCTGAACTAATATATGACAACTGTCCTTGCTTCACTAGTTTACTGTAAACAGCTGAATCTTATAGTTTTAACTGCACAAACTGAAAATGATAAGCCAAGTGAAATCCCATGTGACTTGGACCTTGGCTGGTATCATGGTGTCATCACCTAGAATTCCTTCACTGGTTTTACAATAACATATTTTTTTCAGGCTGTAGCTTCTGGTATCAGATAGTCAGCTTTCTTTTTAAAAGTCAACTTTTTCATCTTGCAATTGTTGAAAGAACATGAAAACAGAATACCTGCTTTACTAAAAGTCTTATCCCAAATTATTAGCCTAATAATCTGTAATGTAGTCTCATAGTTTGTTGGAACTCAATTTCATGCTTCTGGATTTTTTTGTTGTTTGCTATTTTACTTTTTTTTTGTTGTTTGCTGTTTGATAGTTCAATCAGGTGGAAATAATCTTGTTAATGTAGTGAATTTAAACAAATGGGTCAAGCAGCAGGAGAGCAGAATGAGTAATTGTAGTTGTATCTTAGAATTTTTCTAACTATTAATAAATCTGATATCAGCACAAACTTACAATTTAACTCAAGCAGTGTATTTACTGAGAGTCTCCATCTCTGCAAGGATCCTTCATCCCCTTACAAAAGGTAAGAGGTGGAGAGGCTGGAGAGGAGCAGAAAATCATTCATGAGTCCATAGTCTAGGGTATATGATTGTGAGTGAGTGGGGAGCATGGAGGGGCGCATCACATATGGATGTGCACATTATCCTATGCAGCTGCTAGGCTGGTGGCCATCCCCAGTGCTGGGCAGTTAAGTGTGATTTAGGCTGTTCCTCATGTCTGTGTGCCAATATCACAGGCCACTCTGACTCCTGTGATATACAAAGGTGACAGCATGCTACCCCTACCTAACTAGCAGAGCAGGGAAGATGGAGAAAAATTGCAAGAGTGAGCAAAGGTAGGGAACGACTTCCAGTTGAGAAATAACTAGACTAGGATGGTTCTGTCTGGGGAAGCAATGACTGAAGACAGTGACAATCAAGATCTGTGAACCTGTGAGAGACACAGGGAAGTGGACAAGGAATTGTTGCTTTTTGCAATCCAAGAAATAGGTGCTGCTACTGGAACCAGCAAATGGCTGGTTGAAAGCAACAGGAAGAGACACTTTTTAACAAAATGTTATAATTTGGAGCTCCTCCTCATGTAGAAGTCTGAAGTTTATATGAGTTCCAAAAGCAATTAGCTAGATTCCTACAAGAGGAGTTTGTGATGCCACCTCTGGCTTTAAAAGTACCCGTGTTCTTCTGTTGTGCTCTAGGCATCTGCTGTTAAGAGACAGCATTGCATGCTAGACAGATTTCTGTTATGTTCTCTCAGTGCTGCTTCTCTTAAGGTGCGATTGTGGCCTGCAGTTCAGATACATGATGGCAGCATGATGGTAACTACAACCTCACAGGGTTTGACATAGGCTGCTGAGCTCATCAGGGATCCTGCATAATATTTGGCAGCTGAAAGCTCTTATCTGCAGGGGTTGGAGTTAAGCCTCTGAATTGTAGCATGCCCTAGTGAATTCAACGGGCAAGTTCAGGCAGATCTAGCCAAGGAGAGCATAGCTGGCCTACTCCTCCGCCAGAGGCTGCAGCCACTGTAGCAGGGGCAGCAGAACAGCGTGCGTGTCTGCATCTAAGCCAGCTCGATTCACAGCTTGCCACTGCAGCACAAACCTCCAGTAACTGCTGAGATGGGCTGAAGCATGAGCGTGCATTGCGTCCTGCAGTAATCCATGGCAGAGAGGTGAATCCAGGCAAACAGTGGCAGTAACATCCTAAATTGCTGCAGCTAGATTTATCGGACTTCATCTGTCAGCTCCCTTAAATGCATGACTTTGGAAAAGCGCTCATTGTAGGAAAAGATCGTTGCTGATGCAGAGTTTCAATGTTGCTTCTGCTGTGGCTTATAAAGTTTTGACTGCTCCAGGAAAAGGGCTGTCTTCAGATTGTGCAGACTCATTTTTGTTGTTTTTCATAGGATGCTGACTTACCTTCAAGTAACATACTGCTTTTCTTTGTACATTCCTATCCTCCACAGGGGAGAATGTGGAACGGCTTTTTCCAGAAACTAGGTGTATTTAAACTACCCACTGACCCTCTTGTGCTTATAGATCAGCCGTGGTTTTCTTTACCGCATGGTACCTGGGAGCAGGCTATTAATGACTGTAGATTGCACTGTAAGCAGCATGCGTGCTTTCAGTGCTCTTGCACGTCATCAGTTTTCATCTGATTCTTGTGAGAATCTATAATGTAAAAATTCACTTGGTTGATTTTTAACCTCATGAGCTGGTATCTCATTTGAGAGATAAACAGTGCCAGAGCCTCACTACAGAAGCTACTGTATATCTGTCTCTCCAGAATGATACCAGTTTGTTGTGACACAGATTTCAGAAGAGCCTCGAAGTTAATAAACCTTTTAAATACATTTTAGTAGCCATATTACAGGCTCAACATCTGTGAGAAGACAGGTTATTAAGGGAAAGGCTTACCTGGCTGAGCACCAAAACATTGTTAGGCATGTACAATGCAAACAGAGACTGTTTCATGTATTTTTTCCAAGAAAGTCAGTAATTGCTCAGCTGATCATATTTGTGATTCTTAAACTATTCTGTATGAGGGGGGAAAAATAAGCTCTGATCATCTCTGCACAAAGCCAAAGAACCTCATTTCCTGAATTGTCAGTCTCCCTGTTTCAGAACCGAAGCCGTCAGTTGAGTGCATCACCTTGGGCATCTCCTTCAATCCCATCTTTCTGTATCCCAGATGAGTATAATAGTAACCACAGGATACTCAGCTGATCCATACAAATGTGTTATTACCTGCTCAGTATCTATTTTGTTATTGTAAAAGAGATGACATTAAATTTACGGTGCTTGGTGATAATTTGTGCAACTAATTAAAAACTGGGGTGGGTTGTACTGCTTTTTAAAATGCTTAATCAGTCACACAAATGCTACCTCCATTCATGAAAGCAAATGCTAAAATAAATAGCTTCTGATAATTTATGTTTTAAAATAATAAAAAGCCCAAAGAAGTTAAGTGTCAACCTAATGTTAACTTTGAGTATAAAACAGTTTGCTGAAACCAGGAAGCAATTAAAACATACTGTTTTATAGAGTCCTTTATAGCAAGATAGTTTTTATAGATCTACGTCTGCTTTTTTTGGAGGGTGAGCCACAGTTCAGTTTTGCCCAGGAAATAACAAATGGTATTAAGAACACATCAAAAGCGCAGCTGTTTTCAGGAGGTAAGTGTGTGGTGGTGTTTTTTGGGGAGAGGAGGGAGTGAATAAATCCAGGATGCAAAGCTTGTCTGTACTAATTCATTAAGGAAGGGACTGCTCTCCTTTCAGGGCCTCCAATGTACTCCGGTATATACCTACTTTTCATGCATACTGGCTCATGCAAAGCGTCTTCTCGCACAGAAGGTTAAGGTTTTGAAGTACTGCCCTGTCTCAAAGCTAGGCTCTCACCCTTGTCACCTCGTGCTTAAGAAGTGTGCTTTTCTTTACTACTAAAAAATTAAATAATTGTCAGCCGCGCTTCTCAAGAGATACATAAGAATAATGATAAATCTGATTATGCTAATAAATATGAAAAACACACATAAGCAGCAGGCCAGATATAATTCCTTTTTATTTTTCCCCTTTAACACATATCTCTTATCCATGTAGGGAGCCAGTGTTTTCTATGAATTTATACTTTTGGTGTATTCTTTGCTTGATGGGACCCCTGCAGGAACAAAAGGGCTTTGAAATGAAATCATAGATGGTGGTGTAGCTGGATACAATATTGCTGTGCTGGAAAGTGTCAGCGGCTGCTGTCAAGCAAGCCTGTGATCTCTAGGCCATGGCAGCTCTAGCTAAAGGTATGCTCAACACCCCTATTTCTGGCTAAAGGGAAGGTTTGATTAAGCCCCCTTATACAAATGAAATAGCTGGAAAGAATAAGAGTTCTCTTCACTAGGAAAAGGTGTCATGTTAGAGCCTGGTTCAAATTTAGGCTGTGTGCCATGGGGAGTTGACCAACTACAGGTAGAGATACGAGGTGCTTGTTTGACTTTAATAGGGAACAGAAGAAAGGAGGAGACTTTCTGGGGCACTGAACAGATTGGGAAGACAAACTTGGCAATTGTGAGTGTGAATATCATCTAGGTTTGTTCTGTATTTGGAGATACAGGGTTGCATGTGTTTTCAATAACTCAGTAAAACTGCATCAGAGAAGAGACCTGATTGCATCACACTCTCTTCTCCTTTTAACAAAAGTGTTTCTTGGTTTCCTTTCGCTGCCAGCAATAACATGTCCCTTGGGCCAAACAGCATATGCAAATGGCAGAGCTTACTTACAGATTTGCAGACAATGAAAGAGTGTATCTGAATAATTTGTGTTCAAATTAATTAGAAATGTGTCTGCTGCTAGCAATTAGTCACTCAACATGAGATTTTTGGGGACCCCCTAATAATCTTCACACAGAGTATTATAGGCTTTCCACACTTTCCCTGCAATTCAAGCTTACTGAGTACAGTGCATTGATTGTATTTGAGACCCTTAGCAGAGAAAATATGGAAGGAATAGTGTCATATTTGTTGGTATGCACTTCTGAAGTTTCCTCCTGCGGAGGCTGGCACATCACATCCATAAAAAAACAGATCCTCTCTCAAAATCATTGCCATCTCCTACTTTTTTCAATGGGACAGAGACACCTGCCCACACACTCAGAATGACTATTCCAAAATTATTGCTGTCACCCACTTTTCTCCATGGGACGTGGGTAACAGTCCTTCCTAAAGACTAGTCACTGTCCCCATTTGCTTCTTCTTGATGTTTCTCTCCAGCACATGGTGTCAAAAGCCACTGTTATCCTTCCTGGAGGCAACTTTACTTTGCTCCCGTTGCTCTGAGGAAAAAAAAAAAAATATCAAATGAAAGAAAAAACAGAGGCAGTAGTCATTTTGAAAACATCTTTTGGAAAGAAAGCAATTCTTCTTGAGCTTTCCTTTATAGAGAAATTTATGAAGATGAAAACCCAAAACTAGGACACCAAAATTATACTCAGTTTTCTTCCACAATGACAACCTAAATAAGGAATAAAAGAAACAACTCTTTAAAAATCTTTCTTTAAAAAAATAACATACTCTGATTTAATCCTGTGTCTTTGATATATATTATACTTTATCACGAGTATGTACTGTCAGGCTTGATTATTTTTTACTGCGTTGATAGGGAATTATTTTGTATTTTTAGTTTAAAATTCTATATTAGACAACGTAGCCCTGCACTATTAGATATTTACTTTTGTTCCCTAGGTACATTAAATCAAAGAAATGCCTCATTTTCGTCTATGCCACCATTCCTTCCTACCACTTTAGCAGATTGTTGTCATACCCAGACCTGCAGAGAATGAGGTCATGCGTGGACCTTAGTCAAGGCTACTATGAACTTCTGTAGAGGCATTCAGATAAAATTAATAACAGTAGAGCAAATTATGTAGTAAAGTTTACTGAGCAACTGAACCTTCTTCCTATATCAGTTCTCAGAAGTAGCCCAGTTGTTATAGAACAGGATACATAAAAAACCCATATAGTAAACATTCTTTTCCATTATTTTGTTTCATACGTGAGGTAACTAGATCTAACATTTTGTGATGACACTCATTTTCACTTCAGTTCCCAGACTGAAGCACAGTCTCCATCCGTTATCGCCATGACTTTTTTTAAGTAATTCCAATTTCAGAATTCCACACATCCATTATTTAAAATTATAAGCATGGAAAAACATTAATTTCAGTTTCTTGACTTTCTGGAATACACCTTTTGCAGCCAGCTAAGGTATGTTAAAGCAGAATCTGTGACTTTAAATGGCCACCTCTATCCTGCCCCAGTAAACTCCCCAAACAGCAGTCAGTGAGGTTGTCAAAACCTGTTCGAAGACTTGTTCCTCCTGATTTCCATAATTCATAATCTATGATAACCTAACATTACCAAGCTAATGATGTAAATTAAATCTTGCCAACTGACTTGTAAATTAAACAGATGCTACTATTCTTCATCTCACTTATAGGGACTACCCTTTAACCCACAGCAATAGGAAGGCAGAGGACAGTAAAAGCAGAGTAAACTGGAGTCTGGCTGTTTTCAATGAATCATCCCCAGCACAGGCCACAAAGACTGAACAGGTGTCAGCATAACCTGTTATCCCCATAAGCTCCCTTCAATTCTCCTTAGCAAATTCATTCTGTCAAATGAGAATGAAGGACAAAAATTAAGGCAAAATGAAAAATCAGGACAACTGGAAGAAGGAGAAAGAGTATTACAGGAAAAGACCAAGTATATGGATTAAAGCAAGTGTGGTAGAAAATTTTTTTCTAACCGTGTAAAGTAATAAGAGCTAGTTAAGTGTGACCAAAGAAAGTTTTTCTACTTTTAAATATAAGTATTAGTTCTTAATGTTATAATTTTTACACCTCCAAATGGATTGCAGGGATTTTTCCAACATGAAGGAAAAGAACGGCCTTTTACAGCCTACTGGCATAACATTGCTAACGGCTGGCTTGTCCTAAGAATGTGTCCCATTGATTTTAATGGCACTAGTCAGATGAAAAGGTTTATATAAATGAATGCATGTTGGCATATCTGAATCTTAAATCAGAAAAGAAGATAATGAGACAAACAATGAAGCAAGTTAATGAGCATTATAAAATATTTTAAGTTAATATTTTTTCCCTAATCTCATATTGTAAGGCTAAGAAAGGAATCATCTGCTCTGCTAGAAATTTCAAACATCCTTTTCTTAAAACAACACATATGCTGCTATTTAGATTAAAGACTGTTCATACAAGCCAGAAGGTTCAATGATACATTCGTCTTGAGGATTTTGGAAAATATTTGTTTCTCAGATTTTGTATTCCAACTTTTCATTCAATTGTCTTGCTGTTTTAATTCCCAACCNAATGAGTCACAGGAGGAGGGAAAGTGGAGGAACAAATTAAAAACAGTATTTTTCTCCCTTCCCCCCAACAGAAGAAAGTGAGAATAGTTGCAATTTCATTTGCTTTTAAAGCACAGCACTTGGGTAATAAACGTCCCCTGCAAATGTGCTGAGCAAACACCTCCGCATTCATCAATATGCGGGAGCTGTTTATTGCCTCATAAACTTGGAAGCAAGTGATATTGTCTCTTAAATCAATGGCTGCGTGGACATCCTAGGCACTGTAGGAGAACAGTNTTTTCATTCAATTGTCTTGCTGTGTTAATTCCCAACCTAGTTAAATAAAATAATTTAAAAATGTTTGTACATATTTTAATAATAGCTAGAAACATTTTTTTTTCTTGTAAGAAAATATTGTCCCTGACATCCTTCTTATGGGAACAAAGAGCAAAGGAGAAATTACCGCAGCTATAAATCAGTTTTGTGTTTTTCTTAATTTAATACATTTTTCATGGGTTGCTCTCTCTGTTTGGCATCCTCGTAACAACTCAGTTGGCATGCAGCTTTGCAATCAATCTCCTCTTTCTCCGCCCTCCCTTCCTTCCCAGTATCATATACTTAAAAGGAGTTTAGATTCCAAGAAGTGTTTTGCCAGGTGTAAAATCCAAAGACTCATCTTTTAATCCCTGACATTCGCATGATCCCAATTCTGCAGATTAAAAATTATTTCATTCTTTTATTATATGGACAGAGCAATGAATATTATTGTAGGGTTAGTAACTCTAAGTGGCTATGCTGATGAGCTAACTTAATCCTTTGGAAGGGGATAATAGAGTAATAAAGCACAAAGGAATAATCTTAGTCATGTCTCTCTGGTATTCTGACAATTGCACCCTGTTCTAAAGCACTTTCATGCAAAGCCACCAAAGAAAAAATTACTGTAGTCGTCAACTG
>VYZW01062233.1:1258-13828 GCA_013401315.1 Balaeniceps rex
ACTGCTAAAAAATTGGCAGTGTGTGCAACATAGTTTTCTGTTTTCCCTTCTTTTTCAAGTTTGTTTTTCCTAGCTGCATAACATCTTGAATGTTTCGTAATTAACTTGAAGATCTTTTCCCTGATTTTGTCTTCTTTAATATTTGCAACATAAATGTCATTAAGGGTGAAGCCTAAGATTAAATTAAACTTAGTGTAGGGTGACAAGTCTTGCTGTCAGAGAATTTCAGGAAACGAAACCTAAGCTAGCTAACTCTCAAGGCAGCAGATTGTGAGTGTATTTTAAACCTTAAGAATCTCAGACTTTATGAATCATCCTGGCAAATTTGTGGCTTTTAAGTGGGTTAGTGCCATGAGAACAAGCAAAGATGCTACAGGAGCATCCTTTTTTTGTTGTTGTTTTGCCAGTTAGGTGGTGTCAGCCAGAGAAACGCGGTGTATTTTCTGCTCTTTAATTGAAGTATTATGCTCACCAAGCATAACTACTGTGTGAAATCAGTATCCTTTTAGTTATTAGATCAAATACCCTTCATGCATAGGATTGCCTACTAGGAAGCTCCTGCTTCATTCTGCTCTCTCAGGCTGTATGCAAACAGTTTTAGTGAGCCGTGTGATTTCTTCTTGTCCAGTTGCCTAGACAGGAGCATGCTTGTGATCCTATAGCATTTATGTGGCTGGCTTTTCTTCTCCAGGAGTTCAGAGCCCTGGCGAGAGGAAGGCAAGGTGATGCAAACCTTGGGCTTCCCAGGAAACAGAAAGGGACAGGTGCCAGGGAAATATTGCCAGATGCTGTGGTTTGGAGATCGTTATCAGCCTGTGTCTAATGATGATGATATCTGGCTGACTGCACTAGAAGGTTTTGCATGTCCTCTCCCTAGAAACACAGAAAAACCACAAAAAAACCAAATTTTATCACAAAGAATTATGGGTCAGATACATCCTTTTGAGTCACTCACATTGTGCACTGAATACATTTATCACCATAACTCTTAATTTCATCACAGGCTTGTGATTTAGCAAATGAGTGATGCCTTAATTGTAACTTAGATTGCTCTATAGCCATTTTGGATACCTTGTACTCACAGAGACTGTCTACTTTCTACTTTCTTAACCAGAACTCCTAGAACTATTAAAGTCGGTTAAGGTTTTCTCATTGGTCTTTAGTTGATGTGGAATATATTCTGTAGCTCTGCATTGTCCAGATCAGAGGACAGGGCTCTTGAGTGTAGGCAGTTGGCACGTTCTGCTGTGTAGCTGAAATAACAGCAGATATAGTTACAGAAGAAAGAAGTGAACTGAATGGATCTTGGCTATTTGTTTCAGATTTTACGGAATACAATAACTAATTTGGCCTTACTTCATAAATATTTAAAGCAAGTTCTAAAATTTTATCTTTAGATTCATTCATCCTTCCCAAAAGTCTGTCACTGAATTTGCACCAATTGGAAAGACATCAAATCTTTCTAAAAGCTCCAGTTTACGGCAGATATACGACCATCTGTAATATGTTGTGTTTATGGATGTGCTGTTTCAGTGAATGTGGAATAGACTTCTAATCTATTCCAAGGAGTTCTAAACATTTGGTATTAACTAATGCGAGAAAACTTACTGAATATCAGTTGAGACTGTGGATTTTATTAAATAGAAATTACAATTTTGACAGAATTCTTAGATAAAGGGTGAAATATTTGGGTGTAGTGTAAAAAAATTCTATTATATTTTGTTTAAATAAAAGAATGTATAGATGATTACTTAAAATTATTTTAAGAGTAAATTTAGCAACGTTTAAAATAAATATCAGTCTAAGCTGATATAAATCAGCATAACTATGCCTATTTTAGAGGACATGGTCACAAACTGAGAACCTAGTTCATTTGGATGCTATCTGGAACTCCCTGGCCGTTACAAAGAAGAACCTATGCAACACTACGGAAACTTTTTTCCTCTAGAAAAAGAAGAGTCTTTACTTTGAAGGTGATGCCTTCAGTTATGCTTCATGGAAAGTCTTAATAACATCTCATGTCTAAAATGTGTAAGCCAAACGGCTGTTCACAATAGCACTAATTCATGTACGTGCTTTACGTGAGTGCCGTTCTACGTTTTCCTTGATACTTTTGCCTGGTTTAGACATGCTAACCTGGAAAAGCAATTTACTTTGATTTGGGTTATTTTTCTGCATTTTAAAGCTGATCTAGTTTCTGCTGTCATCAGAACTTGCTACTTTTTTGTTTTCTGATCCTAAAAGTAAATATTTAAAATGAAAAAAAACCTACTGATTTTATTATCCTTACTTTCAGTCAAAAAAGATCCAAGCCCAGCTGAAAGAGCTTCGTTATGGGAAAAAGGATTTGATTTTTAAGGTAAGTTGTATTTCACTATAGTTAGCTAAAGTATTAGACTTAATATAGTATTGAAGTAACGTAGGAGTGTGATAGCTGCCTTTATTACTGTAGTTCTAAGGAACTATTTCCTTCTCACCATACCGAAAAGAGCTCAAAACACCAAAGACAGACATAATACCATAATGCAATATCAAAAATATCATCTGTTCTGGTTGCTCTTTTTTCTGCAAACCACTCTAACAGGGACACTGCTTTTTATTAAATTGCTTTCTGGGGCAAGGAAGAGAAGATTCAAAGCCTAGAAAGCTGTCTGGTGTCTTTGTTTTTAAATAGACAAAAGCACCGGAAAGTATTTTGTTTATGAATATCTGTATTTACACACTCGCATAAAGCAATGTTCTAATTTCCTGCAGGTGACCAAAACCTGTTGCTCTATTCTATAGATTCTGTAACACATTTTTCATCTTTCTAACTGAACAATAGGATGTTTTACGGGTGGTTCTTGTTTTTTCTTTGATTAGCAGTCCTCCATGGCAATGTCAGTTATTGTTCACACTTAAAGCAAATCTTTGTGTTTGTGATAAGCTTGAGCAGTGGAATGTTCCTTAGGTCCCCGCATCCAAATTCCTGTTGCAGGCTGAAACATCTTTTAACAAAACTGAAGCTTCTAGAAAAAAAATGAAATGTCTGTGGCTTATACAATCCAAATGAATAGCCTGTCTAGCTAGTGCATTAAAAATAAAAAAAAAGAAGGGGGGGAAAGACAAAACATGCAGACATTTTGCTGAAGGACATCAAGTCCTTGTTAACACAGGGAGATGTTAATCCCTGTTAAAGAAGGAGGAGAGAGATTCAGGTCACCTGACTGGAGGCTGCTAATTGAGTAGTGCTTTTATTCCCGGCATAAAGGATGAAGATAAGTAGTCATCTTCAAAGTGACTAGAGCTAGAATTACTTACAAAGTAATTCATCTCAATATGAGGTCCAAATTGCCTTCTGGAAGTGTTTAACTCTCTCCGCTGTCTTTCTATTGTATGCATAGTGCTGTAAAGATGGAATAACGTAGGCCATTTAAAATACACAGTGTGATTTGTGTGATGATTTTTTTCCTTTTTTTTTTTCATGGTTTCATGCACAGGTTGATTCCAAGGTTTTTCAGGAACATTTCTTTCTGGTCATCATAAGAACCAAACCAGGGGAATAGATTTAGAGATAAAACCTAGGCATTTTATACATCAGGGCAGTTAAATTTTAATACCAGCTAGCATTGACAAAAATAACACATTTTTTCTTCAAATTCTGTGTAGCTATAATTGAGAGTTTGAACAGAAGAAAAGATTATAGCTTCTAAACTTACCTGGGTGTGAAAGCTTGTTTATTTGGCTGAGGATTGTTCAGTACTATCTACTTGTTGTTTTCATTATGCTAATAGGCAGCGATCCCAAAAATGGATCTGAATTATTAGGTCACGTAGTAATGCTTAGCAGGGGAACACTCCTGCCCTAAAGCTGCCCCCCTGCAAACAGCTTACAGAAGCAGAGAAGGAAAACACGAGCATGAAGAACTGAACAAATGAGAAAGGCAGGTCACTGGCACACAAAAAATGAAATCCACCTTCCCTTGACCCTAGTTCAGTAAACTATTTAGAGGACTTTTCCTCAGGAATGACAATTTAGTGGTTAAGGTATAGATGGAAAGACCAGGGGGTTGTGGTGGAGGGGAGGGAGTTCACTTGTGTTACGGTGGATGCAATGCATCTGGTGTGAATGGGAAGAGAAGTGGGTCTCACCTGACGGGAGGTGGATGTCTGCACTGTAGACTTCATTTCTGCTCCTTGGAGAGTTACTCAGTACTGCTGCGGGAGTCCGGGAAATACACCTTCTCCTAAAGACTATGTCTACATTTGTCCACGTGAATTATGCCTTAAACTCCTTGACCTACATTGAACAGACATAGTTCTTGATTATGAAGGAATACTAGGGCCACCAGCTCAGATGTAGGTCCCAAGTTACGTAGGGTGAGTTCTGCTCTGAATGCACTTACTTGCAAAATAGTGAAAATGTTACTGCCTTTTAGGGAACTTATGAACTAATGTAATTAAAAACACTTTGAGAATTTTAGATGGATGATGTTAATGAATTGTGAAATGGATTCCGAAGTCCCACATACTGGGAACTACATGTGGAAATACCTGAAACATCTCCTGACCATGTTGCAGTTCTGTATGTGATTGACTGCCTGATATTTGCCGATTTGATATTTCCCTTGTGTAGTCAGAAATATTTTTGTCGGGTTTATTTGTCAGTGTTTTTCCTGACTAAAGGAAATTTAATTTATGAAGGAAATGGGACGGCAAACTTATGCTATCCTCCTAAATAATCATGCGAGATGTGGTTCAGTGTGCTGTTGTGTGTTTCGGGTCTGAAGACAGACAGACTGAATAGAGTAGAAGCCATTTGGTATAGCGCAGAAAGCTTTTTAAATACCTGTCTGATGAGAGAGAGGCTGCTAGGTTTGGGCAACAACAGGTGGTGTTTCATTTCTAGTTGCTTTTAGACTGGAAACTGAACAGATTTCATGTTATCATTGCTGTTGAGGCTGTTTTGTGAAGCTCTGATTCTTTCTGATAAAAGATCAACAGGGTGGATGGATAGTCTTCTGCCGGCACGGAGCACGAATGGTGGGTGTGAGATAATCTCCTGGCTGCTAGTTACTGTCACGTTACAGGACTTCTACCCTTTCCCCCTTCTCCTACGCTCCCACCCCATTAAACCTTACGTTTTCTGTGTGCCTTGATGAGGACTTTAGGGAATTCTGTTCTCGGTATAGCTCTGGACGTTGCAAGTTTCTCGTTGCAGTTCAGCAGAAGGATGTAAACTTCAGGCTGTTAGGTTTCTAAAGGGCAGGAGGGAATGCTTCTGTCCGTGCCCATTAAACTATTGCTTTCTGTGGTGGAATTACTTGTGAAGATTTATGTGAAGTAAGTAGGGGGTTTTTTGTTTGCTTTTTGTTGATTACAACATTGAGAAACTAGTTCTTACATTCTGGTGACTATTGTGGTCAATAACTCTGTACTGACTAGAGCTGTGGGGATTAAATGGGAGAGGAAGATGAAGGAGGGAAAAAAGACAGTTTTCTCCTTTAATACTCTAGTGAATTGGAAAATTATATCTACTTTTAACAATATGTAACAGTAACTTAACAAGTGGTATTAAATAAAAGATGAGTTCTTCATATTTGGCATGTAGTTTCTCTTAGTTTTCAAAGTGTTTTGTAATCTAGCTGATTATGGCGTGTGTGTATGTATATCTGTTTTTTTTTTCCTCCCTCTCTCTCTATATATGTGATATAATGCCATAGGACAGATAAGCAGTGAGAGTCACAAAAATTAAGTGATGCACTCAGGGCCATAGAGGTTGTCAGTATGTCTACTGAGATTACAATTTGAGCTCCTGTCTCTTTGTCAGAGTTCAGTCCCTTAAACCGTGCGGTGTAGTATCCTTAAAGAGTTGACAAAAGTTGAAATGTACTTTGTATTATAATGAGAGAAATAAGGAATGATTAATAAAAATTTTCACTCAAGCTTCTCAATTTTATAGCTGCCTTTGTAAGCAAGTACTTATTAGTTCTGAATGAGTCCACTCTTAATTACAATAATTTAATTATGGTCCTAAACCCCTGATTCAGTGAAGTACTCTTAAGTTGAAATGCTTTGCTAAATCGAGGTCTACATTTGTTTCAGGCATTCGTAACCACTTGTTTTCAGATTAGGCCTCTGCATTAGCTGTATTCCCATCATTTGGCTATACCGTCCTAGAAGTCGTCGCGTTTTACTAAATTAGAAAAGAATTAAAAATAATTTGGTTTTTTGTTCATGAAACGCAACAGATGTGTGTGTCTGATAGGCATAAGAGATGAAGAAAAATAAATTCAGCAATAACTTTCACTATCCGTTTAGACAAGTATCTCTTATTTTTGAAATCGTCATTCTTTTAAATGTACAATGTGAGAATTCTTCACTGTTATGGCTTGAGTATATCTTTGTTTACTTTTTTGTGGTGAATTTCTAAGGATTCTGCTTCAGAGTTTCAGAAGTATGAATTTCATCTACTGCTTAATCTGTTTTCCCTTTTGTCATTTAAATTCTGAGACACACTATATTGACAGACAGTCCTAAAACACCAAAAAAAATTCAAATGTGAGCAACAGCTAGCTAAGCCTGGCATACCGATGTACTTAATCGTTGTTGCCTAGTATAATTTAAATTTAAATAAGCAAGTAAATAGCATCAGCCTTACAACAAATTAGGTAATTGCTAATAAGTATTCTGTACGTGGTCTTATCATGAGCTGGATGGTTGATAATTATGCACTTTCCTCTGAAGAGCAAACCACAATTTGCTCCAGTTGGGTACCCGGTCGTGGCCGGTTACTGAAGCGTAGCTGTCAAGGTGGGTGTTTACACTGCCGAACTGCTTGCCTGTGGCCTGGGGTGGGGGGTCCTTAAACCTCTCCACGTGTTCAGAGCCACCAGGTGCCCAGGCAATAGCGTCAAACTAGAGGATGTCTGAGAAGACAAATGTGGGGCTGGGAGATGAGGGGCGTCAGGAAGCAGCGAAGACGGAGGTGCTCAAATAGAGAGGGAAAGGAGAAGGCAGGCGGGGAGGTTTGTGGGGGCGACTGGGAGAGAGGAATGGGGTAGGAAGGAGGGAGGGAAAAGGATAACCTTGCTCCCAATGCTGGAGAACCTCTGCTGCTCCTCACAGCGTCTAGCTTGTTTCTGTGGTGGTACTCTCCAACCCATGCGTTTCTGTGAAGTGCAGTATCACAAATTAAGAGCAAGATCGTCATTTACCTTCAGTTCTCTTTTATGCTCCTAAATAGTGTTTCGGGTGAGCGCTCCATACCTCTGAAGGACTAAGCAGTACCATATCAACATCTCCAGTTTAGGCTTGTCTTATAACCGCTTACACAGACTTATATAAGAAAGAGAAGGCAGGTTTAAAAATTTTCTTTTTTTTTTCTTTCAAGGACATGTTTCAAGGAAGTATTTCTTTCTGGGAAACACCTGAATTGACTTTATATGTAAGGGGCAAAGGATGTTTTTTAACGACTTACCTAACTAAACACGTACTTAAAAGTCTGGCATTTATAGTCAAAACCATTTTCCAAATTCTTTGAAACGCATAGTGCTACGCCAATCAATTCGTTATTTGGATGTGAGAAAATAATTTTAAACCATGCATTTGATATCATAAATAGAGTCAAAGAAAAGCAAAATTATGTGAAATTGTTTTCACATCGTGCTGACTGGATGTGGTAAATATTTATACCATTCCTCCCTGTAAAGTAAAATTGATGCCACCATATGTTTTCCTCCTTATTAGCAGTAGTTAATTACGTGCCACAGTAAGCCTATTTCCCGGAGTTGCAAAGTGTTTATTTCTGTGATGCAGACTATGAGATTCTGCATTCCCTACAGAGAAAGAGGTGAAATGATTAAAGAAAAACAAACAAACAAAAAACCACCACAAAACCACTGAAGACCTGACTTAGCAGAGAACTTGTGTTAAACATTAAAATGTAAATGACCTTGTTGTCTGGGGTTGAAATAATTGATTGCATAACTTTAAATTTTTTATAACCTTTTACAGAAGTGCCTTGTGTGCCTGCACATGTATGAAGATGCAAAATTTTGGGTTTTCCCCTGCAATTCTAACTATTTGCCTACAGTTGGCAGTCAGGCTTGACCCAAATCCAGCCATTCCATAAAAGTACGTTCACTTCACCCATGATTTGCACCTGCTTGTATTAAAATTGTTATCAACTGCAGAATATATCTGACCTTGCATGTTTGAAAAATTAGTCCATTTTACACATTTTAAAGGATTCTTCATTATGTCTAAAGTACCATGAACCAACTTATTTCCTTGAAGAAAGCTTTCCAAAAAAGCAACATTGTTTTCCTTAAACTTTATTTATACATTGATTTATTTAGCACAATAAGAATGCACTTCTCTTTATTGTTGCTTTTACATTGCCCTGTAATGCTAAATGCAACTTCTGTAGCTCAATGTTAAAAGGAGATGACAAGAGAAAACTGAGGACAGTTTCCTATGGACCTGTCATGTCAACTTTCCTAAGAGAATACCACACTTCATCTTGCTTTCAGGCAGGATCTCTAGCCTGTAGTGTGTTTATTCATCCAATGTGTTTCCTCAGCATCTGGATCTTCTGCGACCTCCCTTGGGAAATTTAGCAATGCTGCTTAGGAAAAACAAAACAACAAAAGAAAAACTATTGTAAAATATCAGTTATGAACATAAATGTAAAGCAAAATATTAGAGGTTATTTTTGGTTTTTTTTGTTTTTTTTTCCAGAGATCTTAAACCAGTGACTTTATTAGGGACAAGAAGTTCTATAAGCCACAGGCTGACTTCAGCATGTTGCATAACAACTGAATAGAATCTGGAAGAGGAGACTCAGTGGTTATTGCATATTTAATGTATAGCGTTTTTAAGCATATTATTTTGAGAGAGTAACTATCAAAGACTTCAGCTAGGAAAATGTTCTCTAAAAAGTTTTCCTGGACTTTGCCAGAAGTGACACAATGAACGAAAGTAGCAAACTGAACCTCCTTTTAGCTATAATTTTATTTATTTTATGATGTTTTCTCTTTGATAAATTTAATCTCATTGGTCTACTGTGGCTTGTATATTATTCTTTGATGATTTTGTTAGCAAAAAAGAGGTAATTTTTCTTTGGATTGAGATTATTTTTTCTATAAGCCTTTGCTTTTCTTACAAAGGATGAAGATGAGAAGTGCCCACAATATAAGCAGAGTCTGATAGATGATGAAATGACAAGTCTGAAAATACTCTTATGGACTTTTCCTTTTAAATACATAAATAAGAAAGGTTACTTCATATTTACTGAGATCAAAAATTCTTATACATGTGTGGCAATCCTGTCAGCACTGCTTCAGTTTTGGCAAAAACTGTTTTCTTAGGAGACCTCGGAAAATAGAAAGGATGTTGCGTATTCTCTGACTCCACACAAGGTTCAATTATATACACGTTATTCTTTCACGGTGCTCGTCTAATTTTTTTTTCTAGAAACCTGCAGCAGTTCAAACTCGGTATTTGTGCTGCTTTGGTCTATTCTAGTCTACAAGCCTTAGTAGTAGAAAATGTTTTCTTGTATGTCTTGAATCCTTCTTACTGAAATTGAAGCCAATTAGTTATGCTATCTCCCATAGACTTGGAGAGTAGATTTTTTTTTTTTTTTAAAAAACCCTTCCTTTAAAGCAATATTTTGCATATTTTGAGATTATTATCCTGTGTTTCTCACAGTGTTCTTTTTTAGATTAACATATGTAGAATTTTTTTTCCAGTCTTGCTTCTCAGTACATGTTTGCATACCATTAAAGCTTCATGTTACTCACATCTGAACTTGTTTTCTTTGGTCTGTGTCCATTTGCAGTGCCCTGAAATGGACACTGAAGTCCAGCTGGACATTTCACCCATGCTGAACAGAGCAAAAGGATTTTTGTAGTCTGTACCCGCAGTGTTCTTTGCCTTTTTTACAAAAACGTGACATATTCAGTGGTGATATCATCTTGAGTCATTCATCCCTACTGTTCTATATTCTATATTTGTTTTATTGATTATTCCTGTCCGTACTTCGCATCTTATACTTGTCTTTAGTGAACGTCATCCTATTTTTTCCATTTGGTCAGGATCAATTTAGATAAATCCCATCTTCTATGTCACGCAGAGTTCTGGTTTGATGTCACCAGAATGTTTAATGAGTATATGTTTAGTTCACTGTTCAGTTCACGAATGATATATATACCAAATAAAACTCTGTCCCCTGGAGGGATAGTCTGATTATTCTTTTCAGTACTTTTCCAAAAATGAACGTTGTACTAATGGATCTATAAGTCATGACCTCTTCAGTTTCTCTCTTCCTGAAGGTGGGTATCACGTGTATCCTTTTCCAGTCTTCAGGTTCTTCATCCGCTCTGCTGAGTCTGTAAGGAGCTTCGAGCCTAATGCCACTTCGTACGGCAATAGAAGCCATGATGCACGAACATGACTAACAGAAAACAATCAAGTGAAAACTGTTATCAATCTGTAATTGGACTGAGTCATATTAGAGAGAAAAATGGTGTTTTGTCTAAAACAATTTGTCTAAAAATTCAGGACTACACCTAAGAAAGGAGGTACTGTGTACCACAGCATTTAAATTTGGCTGAAAAGGGGTGGAGGTGGTGGTGGAGATAAATCATATATTAACCCACCAAAAAAAAAATTAAAATAATTTGGGGAAGAAAGGCTTAAATAATAGTTTCCATCAAAGATATTATGTGGAATTTGCCTCAGGCCTTGAGAGATTACCTCAGTAGTATTATTTTGGGTAATTATTTCAAACTACGATTTGTTCTTTTCTAGAAAGGTCTTTGAGTGTAGGAGACAACATCATGGCTGCAAAATGTTTTTTCTTCATCTTTAGCTCAGGAATTATCATCTTTCTGTTAATATTACTAAACATTTGTGAGTAATGGATCCAGTGACTGGTAGTTATACATGCAGATAGGGTTGTCTACAAACCCAGAACTTATGGAGTGGTTTGCATTTCATGCTCTGTTTTCATTTGTATACTTTGGTTTGTGCAAAGCCAGATAGAAAGATTGATGACATTTTTCTTTGAAAGCATTTGCAATACAAGGTAATTACAAAATCAGTAAAGTTATATGTTTAATAGCTAAATCAGTAATTGATGCTCTTCCACAGAAGTTGCTGCATCTGGTGCTGTGTGACAGCCAGGAGCACGTTGCTAGGGAGAGCTGAATTTTCCTGTTGCGATGTGATAGTGCACAGCTATTACTTCGATGACTTGCTTGAAAATAGGTGTGTTTTCTTCAAGGAGTATCCTTGTTTGTTGAAAGTCATCAGGATGGCGGGAAGAAAATTGTGTATATTCATTCCTCAAAGCAATTGCATCGATGGCTGAGGGAATGGAATTATAGTTCAGATTTTATTCATGTTAGAAGTTGTTCTTATATGAAGATTTTTCTATTTTTCTGTGGATTTCTAGAATGCAATAATTTTACAGAATTCAATTTTTGCTGTTTTGAGAATAATATGATTGAATATGAACTTTGTGCCAGGTGTTTTTTGCCAATGAATCTGGCAAGTCGCATCCTGAGGTGGATGACTGATGGGGTAGGCTGTGCAGGGTTTTATGGGTTAATGTCATGAGTGAGAATTGATGTTTTCTTTGAGTTCTAAGGCAAGAGACTGTGGGATCTTCCTTGAGGTATTTCTGCTCTGTAGTATAATGACTGTTGGACTTAGTCTTCGTGGTTTAGGACCCCTATAGCTCTTGCTGCGTGTGGTAGTTCAGTCTTAGAAACTGCCAGTTTTTGTATTTTCTTTCCAAATGATGCTTTTTTTAGTTTGTTTTTATAATGCTTTTGTTGATTATTCACTTTGGTTTTTTTTTTTTTTCCTCGATCAAGTCAATATGTTGTACACTTTTAGATATGTATTTGGATCTAGCCAACTGTTGGATGTATAATTTTGGTTTTCAGGTTATCAATTATTTGTGATTAGATCTGGCTACTTACTGGATGTGGAAAAATGCTTTGAGACAGGATATTATTGAGTTGTTTTTCTCAGTAGAAGCTGAGGCCCCTGGGAGAGACAGGAAATTGGAATTTGCTCGGTTGATTTTCGTAAAATATGTTAGGGTTGTTGCGTAAATATCTGTGGCTGATGTTTGGGTGGTAAGAGATGGCATAATTACTTTTCAGATAGCTATCTTCTTGTCTTCTTGAGATAACAGAGTTAGCATAGGGACCATTCCTCATCTTCTGTTACATGGTCTTTTATCACTGTATGGTGAGTTTTAGGCTAGATATAAGGAAAAAGTTTTTTACACTGAGGGTGGTGAAGCACTGGAAGGGGTTGCCCAGAGAGGTAGTGGAGGGCCCATCCCTGGAAACATTCCAGGTCAGGTTGGACGGGGCTCTGAACAACCTGATCTGGTTAAAGATGTCCCTGCTCACTGCAGGGGGGTTGGACTAGATGACCTCTAAAGGTCCCTTCCAACCCAAAGCATTCTATGATTGATTCTATGATTCTATAAGTACTTCTTGGTTTATTTTTTTTTTAAATTTGATTTATTTTGTAGTAGGTTTTTGGTTTGTCCCCCCCCCCCCCCCCC
>VYZW01062235.1:0-11547 GCA_013401315.1 Balaeniceps rex
CCGTCACTCCTGGCCCCGCCCACGCTGAGTCAGAGCTGCAGCACGTCAGCAGCTCCCTCTTTCCCACGCTGCGGGGGGCGGGGGAGGGTGTGCCTTCTCTCTCCCTGTGCTTTTGCCGCCTTAGGAAGGGTCCCTCGCGATCCTCCGCTCCGGAGCCCTTCGCCTCGGAGACTTCGCTGAAATGGCGGGGACACTGGGGTTTAAACTGCCGCCGCCACTCCTGGCCCCCCCCACGCTGAGTCAGAGCTGCAGCACGTCCGAAAGCTCCCTCTTTTCCACGCTGCGGGGGGGTGTGTGTGCCTTTTCTCTCCCTGTGCTTTTGCCGCCTTACAGAGTGTTCAAGCACGAACATATTTAATAAAATAAACCCAGACACTACAGCTGTGGTGAAATCTATGGAATTTCAGTTTTGATATAAGAAGGAAATTGCAGTCACAGTAGTGGTGTAGCTGGGTATCAGGCTATGCCCATATACATATCCCATCAACTTAGTCATTAGTTGCCTGGGTGATCCAGGACCTCCACAGCTAGACCCTGCATAGATGAGACAATGCACTGACCTGAGAGAAAGTGACTGAACTCCCAGCTGCCTCCATAACAAAGTATTTGTTTTATTCAAAAGTATTGTTTTATACAGGAACTGTACAGGTGCAAATTTTGGACAGTCCTGGAGATTCCCCCAAGCAGCCCCTCCTGTGCTTAGGCCATCTATTTATATGCTTAAAATGTGCTGATAAACATCCTAAGTAGAGAACGGGGCATGCTGGCGGGCTCCCCCCAGGCAGTTCCTGCTGTAGAATGGATTCAGCTGCACATAGGTAAGACACTTGTAGATGGTCTGTGGAAACTGTTCTTGCAGGTGCAGAAATGGTCACACAGAACAGTCTTTTGAAGCCAGTTAAGACAGTTGAGAGATGCTTTGTGCACAGTTTAAAGCAATCACTGCCAAAGGATCACGGTATGTAGTGGGGACATAAGACCACCGGTTTATAAGAATTCAGCAGAAGAAGAGTTCAGAGAGTCTCATTTGATGCAGCTGAAGACACCATTGCAAAGACCCTTGCAACAGAGGCTCCTGTTGCCATCCAGACAGCAACTGACTGTCCTGTGCAGGGGATTCAATTACCCACGTGAGTGTTGCCTTATGCAAAAGATCCCAATAAATTAGAGTGGTGTTTCTTTTCTTTTTTTGTTTAACAGAAACTCTGTCTGTGGAACAGTTTCAAAGAAATACGGAACATTTTTCCCAGCAGGCTGTGCCTGGAATAAATACTTGAATTCTGGTTGTTTTCTATTTTGTTATGGAATATTTTGCAGACCTTTTTCCCATGACGTCTCCTCTCCTTCTGTCTCATCTTGCAATTATTTTACTAGTAGTCCTTAGACACCCTAAGCTTCTAAAGTGCCTGTGTATGAGGGCCTCAGATCTATGCCTTTTAATACTTTATTCAGGTTTCTTTCCACTGCTTGTTATTAATGGAGAGAAAAGATTTTCCATGTGAGTATAAGCCTGAAGTGAGGCAACTCTCTGGTGATACTCCGGGCAGCAGAGCTCAAAGAACACCATGTTCCCACCACGTGTGATGATCTGTACTGTTGATGTGGATAAGACTGTGCAGAGCAGATTACTGCAAAGATATGACAAAGCCCAAGAGGCAAGTGTGTAGGTAAGGCAGAACCGAGCTGAAACTGAGAAAATCCAAAATAACAAAGTGCTGCCTGAACATGTGAGCAATGTGTATGGAACATGGATTCATGGAATCATTTAGGTTGGAAAAGACCTTTAAGATCATCGAGACCAACCATAAACCTAACACTGCCAAGTCCACCACTAAACCATGTCCATAAGCTCCACATCTACACATCTTTTAAATACCTCCAGGGATGGGGACTCAATCACTTCCCTGGGCAGCCTGTTCCAATGCTTGACAACCCTTTCCATGAAGAAATTTTTCCTAATATCCAATCTAAACTGATGTTCTAAAGGCAGTGCCTCTTTTGTGTTTAATTCAGTTTTCCCTTTGCTGTCCTTACACTGTGTCTCTTTCTCTTATCTACCTTCTTCCCAATAGCATTGACTCAAAGAAAGCTGGCAAGCTCTCAGCAGCCCCCGCAGAGTACTACAGCAGCAGGGGCCAGCCTGGACACTGGCATGGTGCTGTTGTTCACCTGGTGAGCTATAATGCACACAGAGGGGTTTAGATAGCCTTCCTGAAACACATAAGCATGAATTACTGACTTTGTTCCCTCTCTGCCTCACACTTGTCCTGGCTCTCCAGAGGCTCCTTCATCAATGCTCATTAACACTTGTTTATGCCTGCTTTCAAAAAACAAGGAAGAAAAAAAAAAACAGAAAGGAAAGCCATATGCAAAGGGAAGAACATTCAGCAAGCTTGTCATCTTCCCGAGAAAATGTGACATCAAGAGGACACACTAGCTAGCAAATTTTAAGCACAATCCCACACACAATATAGACAAGAGCTACGTTAATGTTTCACCACCTGATCAGGAAGACCTTCTGGTTCCAGTGTTTGTCCACAACCAAGACAATTTTATTTATCACCCCTGATGTTATGTTTAACAGATGTCCTCAAGGGTATGTTCCTGCAATAACTATCCGTCTTTGAAGACAAGCTTGAACTGTGATCCTTAGTGCTGTTCTTGTCAGTGCCCTGTTCAATCCAGTATTTTGAGGAGTAGTAGGAGACTGCAACGTCAGACCAAGAAGTGGCTGCAGGAAGCTGCTCCCTTTGTAACGCAGCAGTGTACAAAAGGCAAAATCTAGGAAGCCATGGGAATGAATCATTTAACAATCTCATAGTATATAAGGGACAGGAGCTAATGATGCCTTATTTTCTTGGATTTGCATCCTGTGGGCAGTTCTGAGGGGGCACCAGCAGGCACTTATCTTCTTGCCTGCTGTGGATAGTATCTAATAAGGTTTGCATTCACATTGCAGGCTGTCAGTCAAGGCAACGGCAAGACCTTTCTCCTCTGCTCAGATGTCCACTTCCTCAGAACTGTTAATATCTTTGAGACCTCTACCCTCTCTCAAAGACAGACAGACACATGTGGCATGATTGCAAAGGTCATCTCTCCTAGGAAACTGGGCTGAAAGTAGCTGGTGACTATTGCTGTTCTTCAAAGTATCTCCTACACCTGCAACTATGGTAGCAGATCTGGTTACACTGTGCTCTGCTTTGTAGACCAGTTGGATGGGACCTCTGCTGTCCAAACAACCCCAAGGGCTGGACTATGTTAAGAAAAGTATTAAAACAACATTAAGCCCCAAAATAGGACTTTGCTAATATTACCTCAACAAAGAGCAGCGCTTTAGCACCATTCTGGATAGAGCTAGTATAAAGGCTATTAACAGAAATGCTAAGATATTTATCCAACCTTTAGGGTGGCCCAATTTATTTTTAACACAGCTAAAGGGGGACTCTCAGCTGTGACAGAACAGACAGACTTGAGGGGCAGTTACTGGTAATGCTCTAGCGAACACCTTCTTTTCCAGTCTTTCAGAACAGAAAGTTTCCATATAAATTCCAGTTGTACTGATTTTGATTGTGGCTTCCAGATACCTTTTAAACAAGTGCATTTGGGCAATAAATTAGATTCCTGGCAAAGAAAGTTGTTTTTGTTGGTCTACAAGAGACATTTGTTGAGCAAACACAATCCCTTGCTTCGCATTGTCATTAAGTAACTTTCCCGTAATGCAGCTCCAAGTGTGTGAAAGCAATGGCAGGTTGGCATTTCCCTTGTGTAAAAGAATCATCCTGTGGACAGGAGCCTTTAGTTGCTCTGCCAATACCCTGTGTGTGTTGTAACTAAACAGACTCTGTTGTTTGTCAGTGCTGTCAGTCTGTCTCCTTCCTCTGGCACTAACATTTGCCCTTTAAAAAGAGCTGAAAAACGGTGAAGGGTGGAACGATGAACAGGCATGTTCCTGCACAACCCAATTATTTTCATTTTTAATGCAAAGTTAGATGCAGCCATATGTCCATGCTCTCAAAGCTGCTGGCGACCCTGCCTTCTGCACCACGGCCTCCAGCCAGCCACGGAGGCAAAACAGAACTTGCTGTTGAAGCACGCTGTGTGCTGAGGTGCCAAGTCCCACTTGATTCCCAATTTAGATGCCAAAATTACAGCCCTAGAAATGCCTCTTCAGTTCCTGCCTAAACTCACAGATGCCTAATGTACACAGTACCCCCCAGGGCTCATACCCCAAGGCAAGTGAAGGTTCACTCTAGTCCTGATGCTGGGGAGCTGCTGTCTTGTGCCCCAGCCCTGGTGGGATTCAGAGACCAGTCATGTTCCTGCCCCATCTCAGCAGCAGGCCTGGTCTTGCAGGCTTGGTCAGATCACACAGAAGTGCTGGACACTGAACTGCACCCTGCATAAGCACACAACACTGACAAACACTCCAGTTTCAGGCTTGCTGGGGTGTTACATGGGTTTAATTTGAAGAAATGTAATCACCCCTGAATCGGGTCTCTGGCAACTCCCCAGCATGACCTTTATGTACATACATGCCTGTGCCAAGAACAAAATGAAAACAAAATAGGCAAGGCAGGCTGATTTCGGTTTGAAGTGAGAAATTTTCTTCTCATTTTTGGTGGAATTTATTTTCAAATCAAGAGAAGGAAAGAAAGAAAAAGCTGAAAATAAAAACTTTAAGGAAGAAATGGCCCGAAAGACATGAGAAGAGAAAGGATGGAGAGGGTGAAAACCACCCCAAAATATGCAAAATAAGGTATGTGTTAAAATCTGAGGGGTAAAATGACTGCCTCTCTGAGTGACAATCTGTGGAGGTGCACTGAAGCCCCAGGCACTGCTGACGCTGGGGCACACAGCATTCAGAGCCCTTTGCAGGTGCCCTGAATGCAGCATGAGGTCTGGCAGAAGCCAGCCCTTGCAGAAGGGAATGTGAGAGCTCACCCAGAAAGGGCCTGTTTTGTTTTGTTTTCTGACATCGATTGGTGGCCTCTGGGAGAGACAGTGTGCCAGGATACATTTAGAAAGCAGGTGAGTGCACCCTAAGGCACGCTCAGATGTGCTGGATGACCCCAGCCACGGTGACCCTGGGTGGCAGAGTGTAAGAAATGTGGAGGCACAAAAAATCTGATGGGAAGGGCACTGCCGTGAAAACTGCTGGACAGAACATAGAGCCGGAGGTAGATTTTAGTGGGACATCACACTAGATGATCACCACAGGTCCTTTCCAGCCAACATTTCTATTATACAACACTCCCTTTCCCAGAGCCTTAACCATCCTGAGCCAAAAAGGTGTGATAGGACAAACAGGACCTTACAGAAAAGTTGGACAGACATTTGGGGCAGATCTTGCAGTACCTGGTGCAGCATGAGCACAATAAGCATGGTTTGGACCTATGGCAGGATTGTACTTTTGCAGCAACCATAGGGGCCCTGGTCTTAAAGATATAATATCCTCTGAAATGGCAGTACTTGCAATTAAAAACTAATGAGTGTTGAAATAATTTGTAGCACACACATATCAAATAAGACTTGTACAGAAGCACATGAGCAACCAAAGAACACCCAAAATTATATACCTAATTTGCATGCACAGCAAAATGTCACAAATAAATGGAGAAACTGTATGTCACACTGTCCATTTGTGTGTGCAGTTACTCAGTCTATTCAAAGCTCTCTGCACACCTCTGCCTGCTGATCCTTTGCCAGAATGTAGATCACAATATATCATACAGACCACGAATAAAAGGAACCAAGAAATTCATGCCATCTGTGAGTCATTCTTTTTATTTCTGTTCTGACAAGTGACACCAAACATTTATGAATGTATGAAGCTTTGAACTCAGCTGAGATGCATGAAATGAATATGTTAGAAAAGCTGTGTGAGTAGCGCAGCTGGCAAGTGTGCATGTGTTTTGCTTGCAAGAAGTTCCAAGCCTTTTTTACTAAAATGCTTTAAAGTATGTAAGTGCTGACTACATTGGGGTTTCACTCAATAGCCAGCGCATGTAGTGCTTAGAGCAAACATTCATGAAGAGACAAAATAGCAAAAGCATTATGTTCCACACCCTTTTTTTTGTAGTGATTAGTGAATAAACATGTTTAAATGTGTTTGTGGTGATTCCTGTGTCAATATTAACATTACGTTAATTAGTTCTCTCTAGTGGCTGGTTTGTCATGTTTCTGTATTTTCTTGGTATGATACCTCTGTGAGGTAAAGTTACATGACTCAAGTGAATTTATTTGATCCTGTTTGTTTTCACCTCATTCTAACATTACTCTTTTAATGATGCTATTATGTTAAACAACCATGAACTAATTTCTGAAAAAAGGCTGTACCAGTTACAAAAAATACTGAATAGGGTGACAAGGAATGACTAAGGTGTGAGATGGTCTTCCTGTCTGGAATGATGAAATAGTCTGGGAATTTCAGCCTGGAGAAAAAGGAGGGGTATGATAGAGGTCTCCGAAACCAACAGCAATACAGAGCAGGTAATGGCAAACAATTGTTCACTGTTTCTCAGAATATAACAGTGAAGAAACTTCAAATAAAACTAGCAAGTGGCCGATTCAAAGCAGAAGCAGATAACTCAGACAAATTGTGCATATTTAAAGGATGTTGTGAATGGTGAGATTTGGTATGGTTTCAAAGACATCATTGGACAAGCGATGGAAAAAAATCATGAAAGGGCTATTGAATATAAAGATACTGCCTTTGGTTCGTAAGACCCATGAATATAATTTGCTACAGTCTGGGAAAGCATCAGTGTATGTTTGCCCTTTTACGCCTTTCACAAGGCACCTACCTCTGGCTGCTACCATAGGTAAGGTAGTACGCTGCTTGTAGCTATGATCTGTGGTGGTATCCCCAGTGTCATGGGGATTAACAACAAACTTTAAAAAAATCTAAAATAGAAACGAGACAAATTCTGTCTTCATAAACATTCTGTTAATTTCCCTTCAAGGTCAGATCTCGTTTTCTTAACCATTCCTTCTCTCTTTTGTGAACTTCCATTAGTGTTATGAGAGGTACTCGGAGCTACCACAGGATATTTGACTAGTTTAGCCAGACCTTTGCAGGTAATGAGGCCTATTGCTGGTGATGACACTTGAGAAATAAGCGAGCACTGAGATTTAAAGAAATGATTGATTATACCTTGTTAATAAAATTGAAGGCCACACTGTTCAAAGAGGTCAGCAGCCACACAAGAGGCACAATTTTCCAATAATCCTCTTCTCAACAGGACACCATGTTTGCTGGAGGGTTAAATGCCCAGTGCTCTTTTTGACCTTTTGAAAACCCAGCCCAAAATGTACATGTATTAATTTTCTCAGTGACTTCAAATAAACCAGGGCTGAAAATAAAACCACACTTGAGAACAGTGTTTCACAACATGTTCTTTGTACAGCACTCATGTTGTGCTTGCTTGTAATTGTGGCTGCAATCAGTGTTGCAGATGATGGCATTCAAAGGGCCCAGAGTCTTAACATGTCTTGCTGGACACAAAAATCTATATCCTTATTTTTAAAACTTCCCTGCAAGAGATGTTATCAACTCACTGGCAGAGAAAGAAAAGACAGTACCAACTGTTTGTCACGGCATGTGCCCTTCAAACTGGCCAACGTGGACAGAGCACTTACTACAATTCAGGGAAACTTGTTCTGCTTTTCCTGACACCACCTCCCACAATCTCTAAGCAGATTTAAGAAATGATTGCAGCTGTGCAGGAAACTTATAAACATTTGTGTGTGCAGTCTGAGTACAGTAAATGGCATACTGGATCACAGCCATAATTTATCCAATACAATAGTCTGCCCATGAGACAGCCACAGGACGTATATCTGAGAAAGGAAAACCCCAGAGTAGATAAAGATGGGAATAGAGGATAATCTGCTTCCATAAAGACTGAATTCTAAATCCCAGGAGTTAGAGTTTGCTTTAAAGCCTGAAACATGAGTTTTGATATCTATCTCATTACTCTTTTTTTTTGCAAGCATTGGTTATTACAGCTGAGGATTCTTGACTGTACAACGTGAAAAGTTCCTTCTCATCTTGCTAAATTCATGACCTTGGGGATTCCTTGTCAACTCACTGCATTAATCTTTCTAAAGGAAAATAGTTCAAGGAAAAGAAATTCTGATTAGTTATGTGACTTAAAAAAAAAAAAAAAACAGCTTCAAACTCTACATTGCAAATTTATGTTTATTGCCAGACATCTTAGTGCCTGGTCTAAATTTGGGGTAAAAGTATACAGTTACATTTTTTGGATCTCTTCCTCCATTAAATACACTTTCCTAGCTCTATTAAAATTAATATATATTAGAAATGCTTATAGAGGGAAGAACAGATTATAGAAATATATACAATGTGACAGGTATTTCTGCAAAGAAAAATATCCTCTGTTAAAGCAGGTACAATGGTAACCATTTTGGTTTTGTTGCAGTTTTAGAAACAGTTCTTCACGAATATTGGCAATTTTTCTGGATGTAAATGGCTGTTAAATCTTTTCTGTCACCTTTCAAGGACTAATTTATGGTCATTTTTAATGTATACTTTTGAGGTGTGCTTTTACACGTATGTAATGCTTATTTAGACAGATGTGATAGGAAGATATGTTATTCTGATTAAATTATTTACCAGGACAATTGAACAACTAGAAAAATTATTTAAAAAAATAAGGTCAGCGAGCTATGAATGTGTGAGTTAAGAAACACCGTCATGGGATTAGATCCAGCACAGGTGGTATACTGTGAAATGCCACCATCTCTCTCTGTTTCCCATGCAGTTACTCTCGTAACACCCTTTCCCCTAGACACCTATATAGGAATAGTGACAAGAAGATCTTAGTTACACACATGTTCACCAGACTGAGCCTTTACCACAGTCAGTTTTAAAAGCAGTAACAAAGCCATGCCCAGTACAGCCCAGAAATTGACCTCCAATGATGCCAGGGCTTGATTTGCACACCTGATGAGCGTGCTCTCCAGACATCAGCAAATTTGAAAAAAACAAGACAGGTAGTAGTATTATGATGACGCTCTGGAGATTTTCCATTACAGTTTGGCCAATGTCACCTCAAAAACATTTGATGGTATGAAAGGATATCACTGCTGGGCAGAAACAGGAGGAACAGAGATGTTCACAGCTCTGCAGTTTTCTGTGTGGACAACATTTGCCTCCTAGAGGGAGACTTTATGAAACAGAGTTTCATGTTATTTACAACTGTGTAAATGTGCAGTAGGTGAACTGTTAGCAGTGGGACTTGGATATTGGCATTCTTCTGTTTTGGATTATTGGTATTGGAAATCATAACCCAAATGTTCTCAACTTGCAAAAAGGTCTAGTTCACATTTTGAGTAAGCTGTTTCTTCAAACTTTCCTCTCCTCATTTTTTTTGTAGGTTTGTTGGTGTTTTTTTTTTAATTTTTCCCTGGCTAGGATGTATCTGTCTATAGCTATAACTATCTAAACATATTGTATATATACAGACACATGCCTAATCTTGCTGCTTATCACAAAGACCATAATGTAGTTCCTATTTAAGGAGCAGCATAAGGAATGTTTTATCAGATACGTCTTTAGTCTAAGCCAGCCTCTGAGCCAGCACTGGTCTTGCAGACACTTTTAGATAACAGACGTGTCACAGTTCTGCATAAGGTCATCCCTGGACACATGTCCATTCTAATGATGTTACAGTATTAGTGATATCAACAAGGACAGTTCAGATCTAAGCCTGCAGAAACAAAAGGGAGGCAGTGTATGACTATTCATTTACAGTGAATGTATCACAAACATTTCAAGTACTGTAGCAATTAATGACATTACTTTGTGCATTCTCACAAGCAATCATAAAGCTTTTGTAATTTCTTTTCTTACCAAGTTGCTCTGCTAAATGTTTGCCTCTCTCAGTGAAGATTACCCGTTCATCCTCCATGTCACATTTGTTACCGACCAAAATAACCTGGGCATTATCCCAAGAGTATGTCTTGATTTGAGTTGACCTTAAAAAAGAGACACAGAGAGAGAGAGAGNAAAAAGAGACACAGAGAGAGAGAGAGAGAGAGGTCAAAGCAAAGCAAATTCCCCTTAAATCAATTTCAAACAGAATTGCAACAAGACAAAAAATATAATACTGATTCTGACATCTAGGGTAACATGATGCTGTTTGAGTCTGGATTTCAAATAAACTAAGGATTATCTGTCAGGAATTATTATTACAGGAATAATATCAACACAGGTTTTANCCCTAACCATGACTACAGCTGAATTAGAGTATCTGAGGCCTTGAAACACCATGGGACCTCGAGTGCTGGTGGTGAAACAGCTTACCCTACGAAGTTCTCTTCTGCAATTTGAACGCGATGCAGGTAATGGGCAACTTAGGAGCACACTCGTAGCACCTCTCAGTTGCTGACTGCCACCATTCTGCTGATACTCAGACCTGCTCTGTGGGAAGGAAAGCTCCACGTCCTGGCTCCAGGGTCAGCCAGGAGTGATGATGCTGGCTACCATCTTCTAACTGAGAGCAGTACCTGCCCTTGAAGGTAATTCAGGGTGTAGCAAGCTTACTCTAAGCACTTACCCTTTGTCTTGGACTTGTGACTATGTCTGGCTTTAGGCTCTGAGTCAAGTGCTTGGTAGGATATTAATATCTCTTCTGTCCCTATATAATCCATGGAGAGAGCAAAAGATGTCGAGCATCTCTCTCTCTTCTTGGACAATATAGGGTACTTAGGAAAACTGCACTGGAATAGAAACTAACCTGCTTAACTACACATTTAGGAGAGGGCACCCTGGAAGGGAATCCTGAAGGGAATCCTGTTGTGTATCAGGGCCCTGGGTCTCTGTGAGAAAAGATGAAATAGCTTCAAAAGTCTGTCTCCTAAGTGTTTTGCAAGCTGGTCTGTGTGGCTGCTAAGTTCACTAGTGACCCCTTCTCACAACACAGCTGTTATCTCTACATATTCAGATCCCTATCTGCAAGATGTTTCATGCACAAAAAAGATCATCATGTGGTCCGACAACCATTTCTAGTGAAAGACAGAAAATGGATCAAATCTCCCCAGCTGGCTTTGCTTATTGCAAGACTGGAGGGATGGACACGGCCAAAAACTGCTAGAACTATCTTTCTAACGCTGGGTCAGGTGCCATTGCCCNCTAAGGTGAGGTGTACTATACAGGACGGGGAGAAAAGGAACCTTGATCTGCTAAGGTATTTTTTGCTTCAAGCCTACAAGAAGGTGGGTCTATGATTTTACACAGCTCTTTCACCTTTTAAAATCAGGATCTAAAGTTATCACAAAACTTCAAAGCCATTCGGTCTTCTGTTGTTTCTCTCCAGCAGGTTCCACTATAGGTCTTTGACCTACCAGGACAACAGCAACATTTACATTGTCCATTAAGCCACGGACAGGGGCTGAGTTTGAACTTTGACTTACCTTCCATTTAAATTATACAAGCCCTAACCATGACTACAGCTGAATTAGAGTATCTGAGGCCTTGAAACACCATGGGACCTCGAGTGCTGGTGGTGAAACAGCTTACCCTCC
>VYZW01062239.1:5147-29568 GCA_013401315.1 Balaeniceps rex
AATTCAAGTCTAAGAAGTGTTGATTAGATCCACTCATTTCTTCTCCCTCAGAAAAGAACTGTAAACCACAGACTCTTACCAGCCTTTACTAGTATGTTGATACTGTTGTATTTACATAAACAAAAATTATAAAGAGACAAGGAAAAGGTAGGAGCTTAGATTATCATGAGGAAAAAGTGATAAATATTTGATCACTCCAATAATTATGCATTCATAATGAAGCCGCTCACTTTCACAAAGATGAAAACACTATCTCAGCCCAGAAAGAACAGCAGAGTTTATTTCAATCTGAGCTCATAAATTATCATAATAGCTGCACGTAACAAACAAGACTGTGACTGTTAACTTGCTTTTCAACTCTGTTTCGTTTCTGATAAAATATCCAGCAGTGACCAGATATTTCAAGGACATCTTATACATACCTGGAAAGCAGGAAAAATTAAAGATAAACAGTTGTGAAACACTGACCATTTTGTTTTATTAAGCATATACATGAAATTCATAAACAGAATTTGTGTCAATGACTGGCCACTTCTTGTAAGCACAAGGACCCAAAGTGCTTGAGACATGGATGCAGGATGTTATGATCTATTCAGTTTTGAAAGCAAATTAAAATGTGATTCAACTTAGGGAATGTGGTCCTCCAATTATTCTGGGTCTCCTGATGCTGTAAGACATTTGCCTGCATGTTTGTGATGAGATTATTGTGCTTTCCTCGTGGGGGGAGGTGGGAGGTGGGAGATGGTAGAGGAGTCCTCAAATGGAGATGATTAATTCTAAATGTTATACTCTGGATAATCCAGACTCATTATAGTTTTAATTTACCTCTGCCAAGTCTTTTCATCATAGTATAGTAATTTTGCTGTGCTTTAGCTAGGTGAAATTTTATTTGCTTTGTAATAACAGAATTAAGCTGATATTAAATTTTTACTCACTTGTGCAAATAACTTACATTAATATCAGCCTTTTGCCATCAGTCTCAGTAATTAGTCAAATTTAAATCAAACTTCCTTTTTTCCAACTCTTTCTTAATGAAAACTTAACTTTCATAAATTTTGTAGTTAATGGTTTTAAAGCTCCTTATTTCTAGAATTAATGTGGTCGGAGAGCATGTTACCAGGTAACTCTGCATAAAGGTTTCCATCAATGTGATAAATAAGGACATGGTTATTTCCCTAACAAAGTTGTGCTGGAGGGTTATGTTTCATCACAGTGTCATTATAAGGGGATCTTCCTGTTCCCTTCATACCTGTATGTGGCTTTGATGGACAGTTTGTCTTTTTTGAGTGTACACAAGCCCTGTGAGATCAAGTACTGCCTTAGATTCTTAGCTGATCTTATGCATTAACTTTTCTCAGATATGTTCATTTTCTCCCATGAATAAGCTTTCATAAGGATTATGTGAGGGTATGTGGAAAGAGAGTGTCTGCTTCTTTAAGGGTATCTGGTCAAGGACATTTTTCAATGCAAAAAGTGAAAATAAAAAAAGGAGGAAGCCATAAACAAGAACATACAGGGACAGAAACCTGACCGACAAATGATAAAGGAGGCAGTGATGAAAACCAAACCTGGCCAGCCACACTAACGGATGAGGGCATGTGGGAGTGTGAGAATGTTTATTCCAGCAAGGTTATCTGACTGGGGACCTTGTCAATCAGGAAATTAAGGAAAAAAGGGGGAACTCAGAAACAAAATATACAGAGACACAGACCTGACAAAACAAATATGGTGACAATGACAAGAAACAAACCTCACCACTGGAACAGGTTGATGGGTTATCAAGAAACTGCAGGCACCACTTCCAGGGAGATCACCCTGGACTTTTCAACTGATATGACTGTAAATCAGGGGTACCCCAGGCTGGGAGGGGTTTAGGACTGATAGAGCTGTACAAACCCATGAGGAGACATGCAAGGGAAGGGGAAGCAGGGAGGAACAAAGAAGGTGGGTAGACAGAAAAGGGTATAAAAGGGGCCAGCTCCATGTAAACAGAGACAATCAGTGTGTTTGTCTGGCTGAGCCTTGCGTCTGATCACTGCAGTCTGTCCTGTCTTCTTATATCTTCTTATTAAATCTTTCCTTAACTCTCTTTCTGTGTAATCTCACTCTCTATCCCATGTGTACATCTGCTGCAAGGACTAAGTGCCAGCTGCTGGTGAGACCTCTGTGTGTGTGAGTGGAATCTGTCAGAGGCCAGTGTGTTGGCTACTGGAGCGAGTGGGGGTTCTAGTGCCAGTAGTTGGAGGCACCGTAGGTCTCTGGATCTAGAGAGGGTCCTACAGAATTTGTGTCCAGAGTGCCAGCTACTAGGGAAACAGGCGTGAATGGATCTGGTGCTAACTACCGGTGGTGTAAGTGTCCCTGACTTGTAATGTCAGCTGCTGGAGCGAGTGTGTGTCCCTGTCCATTGCTTATTCAGGTGTAGTCTCTAGCTGTCCCACCTCCACTGCATTCTGTGACTCAGGCTCTCACCTCTGCAGAACCACTGTGGATGCCTTTGATCTCCTGTTTATCCTTCTGATATTACACAGAATGCTGATTTCATCCAGCACCTGATGACTCAATGTCTTGAACAGATTATGCCTCCTATAAACGACATCACTCTGGTCCCTAGTCCCAGGGAGAGGCCAATGCCCTCCCTGCATCCCATGGTCTGAATAATGGCATCCCAGAATTGCAGAATGCTTGAGGTTGGAAGGGACCTCTGGAGATCATCTGGTCTAAACCACCTGGGGTGGGGTGGGGCAGGCCCTTTTTTTACCAAGAACCAGCCTATCAGGAATCAGCTTCCAATCATGAACCTGCCAATCAAGAAAAAGCTAACAGAATCTGTTACCTGCAGGGTCCCCTGGAAGCTTCCAGAAGCATTCCCACTAACCGGGCAGCTACCTCTGAAGCTCTTTAATCAGAAAAATCAAACCGGCTCACATAATCTTATACAACTAATAGATAAAAAAAAGGAAGTGGAAGCACAATAAGTATATATGTGCCCGCATGTGAGTGTGTGTGCGTGTGTGTGTATAACTAGAGATGGACATGGTTAATCCAAGCAATGAGAAAAATAAATCTCTCAATTGTGCCAAAAAATGTAAATCAGATCTTACTTATATTTCAGTAACAGGCCTAAACATCTCTCAATTAAAATACCTAAGCAGGGGAAGGGGGCTGGAGGGGCAGAGAGGAAGAGGAAGACAGATGTTTTTCAGTGATGTGCAGTGACAGGACTAGAGGAAATGGGCACAAACTGAAGCACAGGAGTTTCCCTCTGAATATCAGGAAGCACTTTTTTACTGTGAGGGTGATTGAACACTGAAATAGGTTGCCCAGGGAGATTGTAGAGCCTTCATCCTTGGAGGTCCCTTCCAACCTCAGCCATTCTGTGATTCTGTGATTCACTTCTGTGCTACTTCTGGCAGAGATGAATAGCTTTCATTACAGTCTTATCAACTTAAGTCTCCAAAAACCTACAATCTCTATTTATAAACTACCAACTACCATAGTAACTAAGCATAATATTTCTTTAGTATTTTTATAAAATTGAGATGAAGCTTCAAACACAGATACTGTCACAATATTTTAATTTAGCAGTAAAATGATGCTCTGAGCTTAAATTCATGGGGGAAAGAAATAAATCTTCTAAATGTCTGTTCTATAAGAGCTGTCTTCTAATATAAACATTGACAGACATTTTCATCTATTTCAAGAGACAAATATGAAAGGGTTTTTTTCTGCATCCTTAAAAAAGTCCCTAATTGGAAACTTCAGGGACTGAATGAGTTTGATAATCACTGATCATATCCACCTGAAAATAAGGAAACTTTGTCCAAGTCTAAAACTAAAATCTCTTAATCATCAGTATGGTTGCCAATTAACTTCATGTGGATATTCATAAGGACTCCAGTGATGTGGTTTAGAAAGGGGATTTTATAACAAAAACAAACATGTAGAAAGTGTTTTGGCACTTCTAGGCATCCAAATTACAAAATCATCAAAAGGATCTCCAGGACAAGCAAGATTCATTACTGGAGGATACTAGTATTTGTTCTTTGTGTTTCCTCAAGGCATTTTACTTCAGTAATGAGACCACTAATTCATCTTGTAAGACTTCAGAGTGTAAAATGTTCACTTTCTTCACCAATAATTTGATTCATGAAGTCAGAAGATCTCCAAAGAATACGAATTTCAGAGACAGAACATTTGCTAAAGGTTTTAGTGTTTTAATTGCAAAAAGCCACCCGTTTAAAGTCCTGCAACTATTTTACATATATAGAAATTTACTGCAGATGCAGGCTGTTTTTTAAGAATAATGCGTATCAGGAAATACCCTTCATCATTTTCTTGCTCTTCACTTTGTTTTTTTTTTTATTTTTGAAGGTGCAGTGTTTATCAAAAGTATTAGAAACTCCATCAGCTGTGTGCACTGAGAGTGGCTTCTAGAATTCTTTTTGGAAAATGGAAGTCTAAGAAAACTTCAAAGGACGAAGGATGACCGACAGAATTTTAAAAATGTTTCTTTTGGAGAATTCTTAAAACCACCTCCCCTCCCCACCCCATCCCGCTGTAGCCCCAGTTGTGGCGGTGGTGGTGCAGCCCGGCATGGGCAGGGGAGGTCTTCCTCAGGGGGCTGGGTCAGCCTTGGCTGGCTGGGGCTGGTTGGAGCAGGTTTGTTCCCCCTCCCCACTGGCTGACGTGACTGATGCTGGTGGCAACAGCCAGACAGACCACCAGCTGATGTTGAAGACACACAACAGCCCTTTGTGTCATGGGGTTTTTTTGGGGACATCTGCCACCCTCCCCTGCTGGGACCCCAGAAGGCAGCTGATGGGCCTGGGGAGGAAGGAATGCACTCCAAGATATTTCCACTCGTGCTCATTTTATGGCCTGCAGGGATACCTGCTAGGCTGCTTTGGTCTGTTTCAGTGTCTTTTTTTCCAATTACTGTTTCATCAGAACTGTTTTGTTCTTGGCAAGGAGAAGAATGATTCAGATAAATTGGAATTTTCTGATGTAAATCTGTTTAGTTAAAAATATCCTTGTCTACTCTGCCAAACACATGTACGCTAGCACTGTGCGGTTTAGCAAAATACGTAAGCATGGGATTTAAGCATATAATTGAGTACACTCTAGTTAGGTAGGGATTGCTTAATTAAAGTCAAGCATTAATTAAGTTCCTTCCAGATGATTCAAAGGGCTCTCATCATTGCCTACTCTTATTAATCCCAACCTAAACAAGTTGTATGGTGCTTCAAGCCTGTTACTCTTGTTTCTCTGCTCCCTGTTCGGTATGCTTTAAAGGCTACATTTGCTCCATATTTGCTGTTATATCTAGAAGAAGAAAACAGCTTCATCCTATATATTTTATAAATATTTAAGTGTCTTTATTTATACATTTAGCCTGATTAGTGGATACATATGAAAGTATATAAGGTCAAGACAGATGTATTGTGATATGTTGTCATGACAGAAATCATAACAGATATAAAAGAGGTTTTTCTAGATGTCAGTGTTTGAGAGTAGAATTTGGGTAATATCACCAGGACTGGAGAACGCTGCAGAGGTATCCTGAATTTCAAATACAGACATGCCTATGAACATGACAAGGGAGTAACAGGAATAGCAGAGTGCAGATTAGCAGGCTCTGGGATTCAACCGTGTGGCGGAAGACTGAGAAAAGGGAATCCATATTACGCTTGGTCTTCCTGTCAGGGATGAACAAGGAAAACTAGGAAAGGTAGTGTTGAGTTGCAAGCTTTGAGAACAGCAAGTTTGTCTGCTATGAGACGTGCAGCCTTGAAAATCTGTATTTCATGTACATACACTCTGTTAGAAGACATACAAACACAAACAAAGGATAGGAAATAGTTTGACAAGTTGCAATCACCTCTAATGTCACTTTTGAATATGTGAAGTTTTAATTAAAAATGTAAGGACAATATGTTTGGTTTATATCATAGAATCATATACACTTGTATGACTGGCCAACAGGTGCTCCAGAAGAGCTTGTAAAACTTATGAATTGCAGAAATTCGAGGAAAGAACTAGGAAATTCTAAGAAAGAACTACATGCTTATAAGACTATAACTCATTAAGATAGCCTAATTCTTACGAGTTGAAAATCAGAAACATTCAATATGTAGGCAAAACACAGGCCTGTGACATCTATAAATTAAAAGTCCATTAATCAGCATATAATTGAAATTAGTTTACTTTAAAATCAAATGTAAGCTTGATAAAATAGTGTAAGCAACAACAGTATTTAAATATTTTGTAACACTGTGATGATATAAGCATTTTACCTAAATATGTGAGCAATGTGCCCAACAAAGGAGCAAATAAAAACATGCAGTTGCACTTAGGAAGTGTGAGAAAACACATAAACAAGGACTGAAGTAGGAGAAATTGCAAGAAGAAGAGCAAAGAACAAGAAAAGCACAAGGCTTGCTCTGGGATTAGGACTTGGAATAGATAGAATTTCTGCTAAGCACAGAAGCATACCTGGCAAAACTAAAAACAAGGCAAGCATCACTGGAAGCAGATGAGGTACCCTCTCTGGGGGAGAGGCTAGAAACAAACCCAAGGATGACTGAGCAAAGATGGAGAGGAAACAAGATGAGCTTACTTCTGGACTGACTTCTCTCACCAAAGAGCTCTCAAACCTGATCATCATGACCTCTGTAACTGAGGACTGTCACAGACAGTAGCCCTCAATGTTGACTTTATCACATAGTACATATACTTACTGCTAATTTAGGCTGTTATAGTTAGACTTTATGAGTTTTGTATACGTAGTAATGTTGACTCATAATTTGTAAGAGCTAACCATTTGCACCAAGTGTGCTGTAGATGAATTAGTTGAGTAAAATTGTTTTTTAAACTTTAAGACACGCTTGATTTGTCAGTCTTCCAAACACTCCCCTCATAGCAGTCTCTAATTCTCTAGTTGTATATACGCACATATACACAGTTGTAGCAAATGCTTATTTCAGTGAAGGAACAGCAGACCTGACTGATTAGTGTGGTGATTTAATCTGTCACAGAATTATCAGATAATGCAATAACTCTCAGCTGAGACTACATAATGGGAGAGTTAGTAATTATTTATCTTATTTTCACCTGTAGTAGGAGTCATATAACTACTTTTGCTCTGTCTGCCTATCTCTGTGTACTGAATGTAAGAGGAACCTAAAGTCACTTCTCCTAATTTAGACCTTTGATAGGTATCTAAACTAAGTAAAATGAAATTTAGGCAGAATGCTTACTTTTTTACTTTAAGAATGTTTTAAGATTGAGTTTCAATTCTTACATTTCTTAGGTTCATTTACACTGCAGAGAGTATGAAATACTGTTAAAATAAAACAATGACATTTTTTATATATTTTGAAATATAACCCAGGAATTAAAAAATATAAGATCTGTAGAATTAGGCTTACTGACTTGAGTCAGCATACTAATGTTTTTAGTTAAGTACATCTGATGTGCTTCAATGGACTAGGGCCTAAGGACTTTATAATGACACTTGAAGTATATCTCCTATTAGAATGTGCATCATTCACTTCCTCATGCAATTTTTCAGGAATAGTTGCAATGTCCTTAAGTGTTTTAAAAATAAAGAGTCGTATAAAACCAAAATATAGAAACAGAAAGTTTCGGTATATTCTCCCTTTATGTTGGAGGTTGAAATGGCTTGGTGTGCTATATTTCAATGATTTTATAAAGCAAATTTTCAGGTTTTGACCTACGTGCAAAACAGTAGAAAATGTGGATCTTCCTGACCACTGATGATAGTACAAACATTTTAGGCATGCTGATTAAGATTGTTAGAATGTGTCCTTGGATTTTTTCTGGAATGTGTCTGATTGAATTCAATCTGTTGCTAGGAAATCTTCAATAGTTCAATACTAATTTATGAAGCATATTTAAGATTTTTTTCTTTTACATGTCTGTATACATTTAGATATCCTCTACAAATAGCTTTAAACATAAAAATTACTAACAATGTCTGTACTGTTAAATAGCAAAACCCCACCTGAAGGCTAAGAACTGTCTGGTACAGAAGCAAAATCAGTAAAACACATTATTGTTGATTTAAGCAGGAATGCCTTTTTAATTTCAATGTAGCAGTTTTTTAGATTTTATCTGTTATACTCACCTGCGTAAGCTTTTTGTTTTTACTAAATTCTGGCAGTTACAAATTGTAAATTGTGCTCTGACTTTTACTAAGTCTGTTGTGCTGAAACCCATAAATGAATTATCTCAAAATGGTTCTCTCTTTACAGATGATATTTTTTTTCCCTTGTCAAAATTGTTTCCAGTTGTTTTCCTGTTTTATCATAATTACTGGTGGTTTTCTTATTCTAAAGATATTTGGATAAGCACATTACCGCATTTTCCATTACAGAATTCAGTATAGTTTCTCTTCATCCTGTCTGTTCACTTCCTGGGTGAATAGTTCTCTATAATGTGAGTCATAATCTTCACCAAGCTATTTCAGCAGTCTGGATTGTCCCAGGAATTCTATCTATTTCTTTTGGCTTCACACTGTATAGTAACAGTATGAAAAAATCTCAGGAGGGACTAAGATGGTAACATATTTTCTGTTTTCTTTTTCTTCTCAGGGTTTTACCACTCCATTTTTAATTATAATTTTGTTATTATTTTACCTCAGTTTGTGTTCACACTTAACAAAGAGTGGTTATTCATTTTTAATAACTTAAAGCAATGTTATTAACGACTACAGTATTACCTATTGTGTTTAATGAGGCTTGAGACAAAGCTTAGTGAAGTCAATAGCAAATTTTCCATTAAGTACAATGATGTAGAATATATAATGATTTTGGAGTGAATATTTTAATTTTAAATAAACATTTAGTATTTAACTAATCTTCAATAATAGCAATAAGTCATACAATTATTAACATTGTTACTTGGGAAAAGAGAATCTTTTTATGAAAAGTATGACTAATGTTTTTGAGCTGCATTCTCTCCAGAATAGGAATGTTAAAACTTACTTTGACATCAAAGCATAACATTTTTAAGACAGCATGTAAATATGAATACCTTTAAAAAACAAACAAAAAATCCCCTGCCAAATGTCAAGCTGCTTGAATAGATTTCCTTCTAAGCATCTTGGTGAAAACTGGGAAAAATGAAACAAGATTAATATGAATAAGAAGAGAAAAAGTAAGATAGATCTTTACTCCTGAAATAATTGACTGTAATGCTACCATAGGTGAAAGAAATTTCTAGGTTTCAGTCCATGATCCTATTGGAGCTTCTACTTTGTTTTGGTTTGTTTTGGTTTGGGTTTGGGGGGGTGGTGCTTGTTTTTTTCCCCAGTATACCTTTATTGGAAAATTAAAGCTCTCAAGCCTGATTACCTTGACCTCCATGCCTAAGAAACACTGAAGACCATAGTCATCAGTGTTAACTATACAGCATCAACTATATAGCATTAAATACTCAGAGATAATGTAGGATATGATTGTTGTGTACAGTTTAAAGTTTAAGATTTCATTTTAAGGTTCAAAGCGAACCTTATTCTTTAGTTTTCTAAACACTCCCATCACAGAGAACTCTAATTCCCCAACTGATATATATATTTTTTCAGTTGTAACATTAGATGCTTCAATTGTATTAATAATCTAATGATGTACAAACAAAGAAGTAGAAGAATAGTACTTGTAAAAGTTCTGAAATGAAAGGTAACATTAGTAGATTCAAGCTAATATTCTTAATTAAAAAAAAAATTAGAAGATGTCCAAGTCTTTAACTGGTATAGTCTTGTGGGTTCGGGGTTTTTTTGGTTTATTTTTCTTATGATATAACCCACTGAGTTTAACATTCTGATATGCTTGTTGAGCAACAAAAGAAAAGGCAAAAAACTTTTACTTATAAGTATTCATTTGGAATAGTAATAATAACTGTTCATATGGCCAACTTATTCAAAAGCATATAAAATAATATAGGGAAGGGAAAAAACAAGAAGTAAAGGATCTAAGAAAAAAATAATAAAAGCCCTCAATAATAATAAAATATGTCTACCAGAAGGAAGTTAAAGCTTCTGTTCCCATTGAACAGTCCTGTGTGTTATAGCTTAGGAAAAACCTGCTTTGGACACAAAAATGTCTCTGCTGTCCTTGTACTTTATATGCCTTCCTTTTTACAGAATATTGCATCATACACAACTTTATTTTGGAAGTTGGGTATGATATTTTTTATGAATCTTACATATAATTTGGCCTTCCCTTTCAGATAACTTTAAGCAGACGAAATTCTTGATCTATCTGGAAACTTCAGTTGTTATCAGTTAATACCAGTTAATACCATATATTGCCTGGGACATTTGTTTTCAAAGACTTTGAGAGACCTGTCTGTACCTGTTGTGGACTTCTAGTTTTCGTGTCTATTGTTAAGGGTGAGAATATGAGATGCAGCACTGCAAGTGAATAAGCAGCAAAAAAAAAAACACTAGGAAAAAAAGAGGGAAGGAAGAGAAGACAGTAATGACTGAGGTACTTCAGGCTTTCTTTGCTTCTATTTTTACCAGTAATATTTGCTCTCATGTCTCCCAGGTCCCAGTACCTAGTGCCACAATCTGAGAAAGTCAAACACTAAGTTAGTGTGAAAATACTAAGAGAGAGGGAACAGTTCATACACTGGAGGGCAGGTCTGCCATTCAGAGGGATGTGGAAAAGCTGGAGAAATGGGCTGGCAGAAACCTCATGAAGTTCAATAAAAGCAAATGGAAAGTCCTGTACCAGGGATGGACTAACCCCATACACAGTAAAGGATGGAAGCCAACTGTATGGAAAGCAGCTTTGCAGAAAAGGATCTGAAAGTCCTGGCAGACAGCAAGCTGAAATTGAGTGAGCAGTATGCTCCTGAGAAGTTAAAGGCCAAATGCATGCTATTGTAGCAGTCTTAGCTGTATTAGAAAGAATTATCCAACAAGAAGAGGGAAGTATTTTTTCCCCTGTACTCAATACTTCTGAGACTGCATCTGGAGTACTGTGTCTTATTTGGTGCTTTTTAGTACAATAAAAATGATGACAAACTGGAATAAATTCAGTGGAGGGCCACTGACACCCTATGAAGGCTGAAGCACTTGAGATTGAAGGAGAGGTTCAGATAGATGGATTTAATCAGCCTTAAGAAAATACTAAGGGGACCCTAATTGTAGTCTTCAACTACCTGATGGATACCCATAGAGAATATGAAGCCAAAATTTTATCTGAGATGCACAGTGAAAAGGTGAGGGGCACCAGACAAGGTGCGATGAGGAAAATTTCAAACAGATATAAGTAAAAAATTATTCAAAAGAAAGGTGAACATATACTGGAACTGGTAACTTAGAGAAGTTGTGGAATGTGTATCCTTGAAGATATTCTGAACTTGAGTGGACAAAGTGCTGAGCAACCTGATATAACTTTTATGTTTGCCCTGGTTTGTGTGAATGGCTTGACCAGATGATCTCCAGATATCTGTGATTCTAAAAAAAAAATAAAGTCTGAATGAAATTTTCTTCCTTGTCTGTGAAGATTTCTAAATCACTACTTTTTAGATAAACAAGTATATTCACTTGTAATTGGAACAGTGTTCCTTCCTGTTACATCAAGTGGCTTACACAGTGCTCTTGAGTTATGTTAGCTGAATCATGATTGTAGTCCTTAATACAATAGATACAGGTCTTAAAATGTGGGTTGCAGGAGTTCTCAGATGTTTTTTTAATTTATTTATTTCAGAGCAGAGTGTTTAGTGATGGACAGTCTTTTGGTCTTTGTCTTCAGTACATTTGAGCTACCACCTAGAAGACCTAACTCATCAGCAAAAACTTATAATATATTGTTGTTGAAATGCATGCCATACATGACATTCAGAGACATTTCTCTTAGCAAAATCAATGGTAATGCCAATTAGCTTCTTCCTATTTCCTGTTCAAATTGATTAATTTGCTTAATATTATAGGTAATCCTGAAACAAACTGCACTAAAATATATTTAATAAAAAATTAATCTTCCCACACATGCCATATATATTAAAATGGACAAAATCACAGCTGAAAAGAAAAATAGGAAAGATTCTAGTAAGGGAAGATTAATTAAGTATAATGAGTCTCTCCACTACAGATAAGTCTAAATTTGTATCTATACAGGTAGCAATATTTTTTAAGGTTAGATATGGGGTTGCGGTGGCTTAAGTAACTATTTTACCAATGAAAGTTTCATGCTCACTTTGTTAGTAGAATATTCATTCTAAAAATATTAGACATAATTTAATGTGATATATTAAAGCATCTCATATTAAAAATAAAATTCTGAAGATCTTTCACTATTTTTATATAGCTTGTGTCAAGGAGGAGGTGAAGAAGCAGTAAGGGTGTTGCTTAGCCAACTACAATATAAACAAAATAGGCTGGTGATCTATATACTTGTTAATCTTTCCTACCTCACTTTTACTAATATAAATGATTATACAAGATTCTTAACAGTGAAGAGATATTTTTCTCTTTTCTTTTCTTAGAAAGAGGCGTTTGAGAAAATGCGCATGTTTTATAAAAACAGGTAAAAGTAAGCACATTGTTTAGAACTTTCTCTTATGAACATATATCAATGAGTTTTCAGTACATACATATCTGCATGCCATTGGGTTGCAGTCAGTCCTCATAAAGTCTACAAATATTGTTTCTGCAGTACTAGTCAATCCTAACAAAACATAATTAGTCACCTAATTACAGATAGTAGCTGATATTATTTGATGATTTCTATGATTGTATCGTTGGAACAAAATCTGGTGTGGTATTTTAAAATGTGCTTATGTGAAGTTGGATGTCTGATTTACCATCTGCATTGAAAGGACAAGAAAAAATGTTCAGAATACTATAATTAAAAAAATCCCACCACCTAAACAAGAAGGAAAAACAACACTGAATATTTTTCATCTTTTTATACATGTGAAAACTTTGGACTTTGCTTTATGCAGAATAATTTTGGATATATTTCCATAAAGATAAACTGATACATTTGTGATTTTCTACCCAGTACATTATACAGTGTAATATTTTGATTGTATTTTGTAAGTGTAAAACCTGTTTTTCAATAAACTCATGCAAGTTTTGTAATAAATGTGGATATAAAATATTGATAGTGTTTAGAGGTTATTTTGAAATCGTTTATGTAAAACTGTTTAGTGATGACTACTCGTGATCTTAAATATTAACATATGTGTTTTAAAATGGTAATTTAATAACTATTCTCTATTTGCAAATTGTTTAGTAACACTGTTTAAATAGAGACATAAGTGCAGGAAGACACTTAGTGCTGTTCTTCATTTAGTTTTTTCTTGCAGTGGTTTTCATTTACTTCACAATGCCTTTTCATTTCTTAAATTATCTTGAAAGATATAACAAGTGAGGGAGTTAGGAGAACTCCACAATACCACCCTCCATAATACTCTACTGGACCAGACCCTTCAAGGATTAATAACACTGCATAAAATAAGTTGTACATATTTTTAAATTATTTGAATTATATTAATAAGTAATGCATTTTGTTATAGCTTAAGAAAGAAATACCTGAAAATTTTATTGCCAGAGTTCCTGATGACCTCTTTCTAGAAGCTTTAACATCTATAAGCATTCAATTGCTATCCCCCTTGACCTGCCTGTTGTCTTCATTACAGGAGACAGTGATATGTCTGAAACTGCATTCACAGAATAGAATCATAGAATCATAGAATGTTTTGGGTTGGAAGGGACTTTTAGAGGTCATCTAGTCCAAGCAGTGAGCAGGGACATCACCAACTAGATCAGGTTGCTCAGAGCCCCATCCAACCTGACCTTAAAGGTTTCCAGGGATGGGGCCTCCACTACCTCTCTGGGCAACCTGTTCTAGTGCTTCACTACCCTCATTGTGAAAAATTTCTTCCTTATATCTAGCCTAAATCTACCCTCCTTTAGTTTAAAACCATTACCCCTTGTCCTGTCACCACAGGCCTTGCTAAAAAGACTGTCCCCATCTTTCCTATAGGCCCCCTTTAAGTACTGAAAGGCCACAAGAAGGTCTCCCCGCAGCCTTCTCTTCTCCAGGCTGAACAGCCCCAACTCTCTCAGCCTGTCCTCATAGGAGAGGTGCTCCAGCCCTCGCATCATTTTCGTGGCCCTCTTCTGGACCCGCTCCAACAGCCCCATGTCCTTGTGCTGAGGGCTCCAGAGCTGGATGCAGTACTCCAGGTGAGGTCTCATCAGAGCCGAGTAGAGGGGCAGAATCACCTCCCTCGACCTGCTGGCCACGCTTTTGATGCAGTCCAGGATATGATTGGCTTTCTGGGCTGCAAGCGCACGTTGCTGGCTCCAGTTTTTCATCCACCAGTATTCCCAAGTTCTTCTCTGCAGGACTTCTCTCAGTGCTTCATCACCCAGTCTGTAGTGACACTGGTGATTGTCCCGACCCAGGTGCAGGACCTTGCACTTGGCCTTGTTGAATTTCATGAGGTTCACATGGGCCCACTCCTCAAGCCTGTCACGGTCCTTCTGGATGACATCCCTTCCCTCAAGTGTATCAACTGCGTCACTCAGCTTGGTGTCACCTGCAAACTTGCTGAGGGTGCACTGAATCCCACTGTCTGTGTCATTGATTAAGATACTAAATAGTGTTGGTCCCAGTATGGACCCTTCAGGGACACCACTCATTACTGTTTTCCACTTGGGCATTGAGCCAACTCTTTGGATGCGGTGATACAACCAATTTCTTATCCATCTAACAGTCTGTCCATCAAACCCATATCTCTCTAAATTAGAGTTAAGAATGTTGTGGGGACCATATCAAAGGCCTTACAGAAGTCTAGGTAGATGACATCAGTAGCTCTTCCCTTGTGCACTGATGCAGTCACTGCATTGTAGAAGGCCACTAGATTAGTCAGGTATGATTTGCCCTTGGTGAAGCCATGTTGGCTGTCTCTAATCACCTCCCTGCCTTCCGTATGTTTCAACATGTTTTCCAGGAGGATCTGTTCCATGATATTGCTGGACACTGAGGTGAGGCTGACTGGTCAGTAGTTCCCAGGGTCCTCCTTTTTCCCTTTTTTATAAATGGATGTGATAATTCCTTTTTCCAGTCACTGGGGACTTTGACTGATTGCCATAACTTTTGCAATATGATGGAGAGTGGCTTGGCAACCACATCAGCCAATTCCCTCAGGACCCTGGGATGCACCTCATTGGGTCCCATGGACTTATGTATGTTCAGATGCCTCAGGTGGTCTCAAACCTGCTCTTCTCCTACGATGTGTGGGACTTCATTCCTCCAGTCCCTGTCTTGAGTTTCATGGGCTTGAGAGATGTGAGAAGAGAGATTACCATTGAAAAGTCAGGCAAAAAAAATTCTGAGGACCTCAGCTTTCTCCATGTCGGTTATCACCAGCTCTCTTGTCTTATTTACTGGGTAGGGGTGGGTGGGATACAATTTCCTTAATCTTCTTTTTCTGGCCAACATACCTGTAGAAGCCCTTCTTAGTATTCTTCAAATCCCTTGCCAAATTCAGCTCCAGCTGTGCCTTAGCTTTCCTGATCCCATCCCTACACATCCAGGCAGCATCCCTATATTCTTCCCAGGATACAAGTCCCTGGTTCCACTGCCTGTGCATTTCCTTCTTACACTTTATTTTTACCAGGAGGTTCTTACTCTGCCATGCAACCAGCTGTACCTTCTGGATACATGCTTTTTGGCCTGTCTTTGTTACATGGCTCTCTCAGGGCTATGTGTCTACTCTTCTACTTTTCAGACTTACCTGTCACCTTAGGTAATTTCATCCACAAAAAAAATTCTTTCTTATATCTAAAGATCTATTGTTACCCCTTCTTTAGGAAAGGGCTTCCAGTAAACATTGGCAAGGGTACCTCATTGTTCTCTTTCAAATCTTACTTTTTTATTTTTCTTTAACTTATTTATTTATTTTTTTTTAACTGATACCTAGAAGTACCTGGGCAAAGATGTGACTAGTAAGTTAACAACACTGCCTACTGCACTGAACAGGATCATTCAGTTGTCACAAAGTTCTCTTTTGTCATATGTGGCATTTCAGAGGATGATTGATGGTAGCTATCTTAGACATGCACCTTCACATGGAATGAATTAATTGTCTGAAGCACCCATATCTTTCCAGTTACTATAGAGGTAATTCAGTAATTTTCTTGTTGGGCCTCCAGCTAGGGTCTGCCACAAGTGCTGTTTCATATCTGACAAACCTGTACAGATGTTGTACCTGTGTTGTACACGATAGATATCTTTGGTCATCTCTAATGACACTAAATTACTATAGTTAGGCAAATGTACCGTGTCCTGTGTGTCTGCTTTATATGTGTCTTCTTTAGCATGAGCTAAATAGCTGACCTGAATTCCACTATACAGACTAGATCCATTTGCTCTATTAATGAGACCATACCAGCTCACATGCTGGTACTTAACATTTGGTCACCTGTTTGTAGACTTGAATTTAGATGTCTGTAATCTGAAGTTGAATTTTATCCATATTTTTGGACATGAAATTAACTAGAACTAGCGTTAGGATGGGTGAATTCCAAATTAATAATCTAATTCTGCAGTATATTAAAGGAACCCAAAATTTAAACAGGTATGTCAACTTCAAGAAAAAAAAAACAACAAATAGTTTGCCTATTGGAATTGTATGTGTGGGTAAGGAAGGCAGTTTAAACCGTGGTTTCTTTTCCCCTCTTTGTTTTGTTTTTTTTTTAACTATTGTCTACTTGAATAGAGTTGATCTGAAAACTAACCTCAAATCCATACTGAGCCAACTTCTATATTTCCTTTTCATGCACTAGAAATATTGAATAGGAGTCCACTCGCCTGCAAGTCCCACTATTTCCCAACTTCAAACTTTTTGCACTGTATGTCATTTCTTTAGTGTTCTTAAGTAGAGACAACACAAAAAAGAGACACAAGTAGTTTGCTTCTCAGTAGGGTAAAAGTTCATAAATAAAAAGCACAATATTACAAAGCTTGACACAGAAAAGGAGGGAGTTCAGGTTTCCTTAATTAACACATTAACATTGTGTTAATCTTTCACGCATCTGAAGGACAAACTAAAGCCAAAATGGAAGACGTTAAGAAGTTTTGTTTGTTTGTTTCTTTTTTTGACTTTTAAACTGAAACATCTTAAAATATTTTAACAAAATCTGTAAAAGGCTTGTGTACTTGTCATTAGCAAGAACTATTTGAAATAGTATTATCTAATGGGAGAGATAACTTTCTCTCCAAAAACATTTTTTAAAAATCTGCCTTTATAACAGTTGATATAACACAAATAACAAGAGAGTTAACTCATAGTCAACAGCACTAAGTGGAGCATAATATCAAGAGGGGTTTACCCCTTCTGTTTCTGTGCCAGATACTTTGAGTGAAAAACATCTACTGCCTCATTACTCTTCAAGTTGGATGATAAGTACATTTTTTCGTGTCTGCTTCTGCAAGCTGCCTAAGTTAGAAACAAACTAAAAACTTAATTTCTTGTTAGGATCCTAATTTTGAATAGAGGCCTAATTTTGTTGAGAGCGTTGTTTTATTTACTTTTTTCATCATCTCAAAAAAGAAACCAGAGCATCACTATTTTGCAAGTCCAATCATCATAGAAACATATGCATTAAATTTAAAACTTCCAGATTAATTGTAAGATTTTGGAAACAATGTTGCAAATCTTAATACGCTCAAAAAATTGACATGACAAATGAAAGAAAAGAATGACTTTTGATTATATTTTTTTTCTCTTCCTAGAGAAATAAATATTATTTCTTTTAGTAATAGGTGCTGTTTTATCTCAGTAGGGATCATGGCCAGGCCTTCCTCACTACTATGAGTAGCTAGCCATTACTTTCAGCATCTAGAACTAATTTCATGGAATTCTTTCAGATATAAATTTATGTAAATACCATCAAATATACAAGGGAATATGCTACATTTGTTTTCCTTTTACCTATTATATTTTTATCTTATAAATAACAGATAAGTAAAAGGCAGAATTTTACATTATACATTGTTTTCCTTCAAAGTTTAATATGAAATTGATTTTTTTTTTTACCAACACATGAGGAAAGAAAAAAGATCAGCTATTAAATGTAGAATAAATTAAATGGGTGTTATTGGGAAATAATTTAAGAAGTTGTTGCTGGCAGAAGGGAGCAAAGAAAAGGGTAAAGATAAGGAGACCTGCATCTCTGATGCCATTCTGACTGAGAGTACTGCAGCTGCAAATGAGCCAAGCTGTACCCATTGTATAGTGTCCCTGACAGATGAAAATCCATTTTGGCTTATTGCTCAACCACTTTCAGAATCACTGTATTAGCTAGTACTGAAATAGAAAAAAATGTAGCAAAATCCATCTGTTCATCTTAGCTTCCCTAACTGCAAGAGCCAGAAAAGTTCCCTCTCTTGTCTTCCCCTCCCCCCCACCAATAGCCAGCATTATGTATAGGAGAGCTGAGATAGCATTGTAAATCAAAAAACTGAAATAAATTCTGTATAAATGAACTCTGGTTCCTTAACACCTTCAATACACTATAGAACTTTATCATCCCCATTCAGCAGTTGTTTTAGAAACTGTAAATTTGGGGCCTTTTTGCAGCTAAGATGATATTAGACTGGTTCCTTGGCTTTCTCTTTCTGTCAGTGGTCTATTCACTAGTACATAGCTGTCTTGTAGCTGTTCTACCATGGCCCTATTTCCAATTGATGAAGCACATACATGCTGGGAAGTAAGGCAGATCTACTTTGAATGTGGATGGATTACCTGAGTGTCAGAGCTGGTAAAGAAACATTGTGATACCACTTGTGAACAGTTTGGCATGTTCAGTCAGAGGTTTACTAAAGCCCGAGGCTTAAATGTGTCCAAATTCTGTGAAGTACTACATTACTCCTAGGATTAGGTGTAACTGTTAGGATAGGATTTTCCCAATTTATTAGGGAAAATAAATAGAATATTTTTGTTACCTACAACATGCTGCAGAGGAAANTAGTGTGTTTTCTCCTCTCTATGGCTTTTACATTTCATCTCTTTTTATTGTCAGTACTTCAGTTTATTTTTCACTTGTTTTGACCATCCCATGTGTTCAAAAGTACAATGTAAAGTACTGTGACTTAGAAATAACAAGTACTTAATTAAGAGTGTAAGAGTTGGAACCCAAATCTACATTTAAACTTTCAAAACCTCTTTCCAGTCCAGAAACTAAAGATTACTGTGTTTAATTTGCAAACCCTTTTGTGAACTGAACCCTGCAGAAATCGTACAGCCTCATACACCATTTGAGAATAATAACAGCATCTGCAAAAAATCAGTCAGTAACTGAGAGAAAATTAAACAGGAAAGGCAGGAAACAAACAAACAAACAAAAACCCCAACAACCACAAAAAAGAAGGCAGTACAGCATTAGTGAAAATAGGTTGCCAGAGAAAGAGTAACACTATGTAAAAAGAAAGTAAGCATTGAGCTTAGATGGAAAGATGAACTTCTGAATTTTTTGTAATATAATTGAAAAATAAAAAGCTCAGATTTCATTTTTCCAGATTATTTTTTCCAGTTATTTTTTATTATTTATTTTTTTCTCACAATTACAGAATAGGATCCTTATTTTTAGCTGTTTATTCTGCTCATTTTTTATGTTTTATATTTCTGAAAGCCAATTAAAATTCAGAATTTTTATAGAATTTTGAGACAGGAAATGTTGGCATTTTGAGTCAACTGAGATGTTCTTTTAGTATGCCCATAGGTAAGAGTATAATTTAACCAAATTTTGTGGGATGACCAGTATTAGAAAAGATGAATTCACATCTGAAAGCTAACTCTTCTTTTCAATAACAGATCTCACAATACTTTTTATTTGCTCTCCCTTAAAGAAAAAAGTTACAATAATTTCAAATCAATACATTATTTGTATTCATTAGTAATTTTTTTTTCCTTTTTTGGAAAGGGAAAAAAAACCCTAAAGTAAATTAATAAACTATTCTGAATATCAAAATATCACCTGTTATTTTTATATGTCAGAATTAGTGTATAATAATTATGACAGAACTTGTTATTTTATGTCCTCTAAAGCACTCTATGAAAATTTAAATAATAAACACAGTACAAAATGATGAAAAAACAGTGCTTTGTAATATTTATAATGTTTTTTAGAAATCACAGAATGAAATTAGTAACAATCTCCATACCTCTAAAGAAAAATAACTGATTATAAGAACAAAAAAGTAAGTATTTAAACAAAATTAAACATAATATCCAGATAGTACTCTTTTCTTTTTTTCCTTTAAGAAAATATTCTAAACTGTATAAAAGCCCATCTTAAATCATAAATCTTGCCTGTGATATCACAGACCACTTAATACTGAACATTATGGTAGTCCAAAGAAAGCAGGGTAGTATCAAATGGAGAAAAAAATGAAGCAGCTACTGATTGTAGTAAATAAAGCCTTTGCTTCACTGAAAGACTTTCTCAAACTAGAGAAAAGGGGGGGGGAATAGAAAAACCCATTACCTTTTGTCTGAGTTGTTTCAGTAATATTTAATGAAGTGTCAACATGTCCTTAAATTTTCATAAATGGTTCTTCACTACATCACTAGATTGCTAGATCACTGGACCCCAGTGAATGGGCACATGAATCAAGCTATTTGAAGGGCTGTGGTTAACAAGCATAAGAAAGACAAAGGAACTCCAGTAGTATGTTTTATTTGATCCTTCAGTAAATACCTTTTTTGGGGGGTCAGATTATCTGAACCATCATTTTAATTGCAACTTCCAAAAACTTCAGAAGTTGAAATAGAAATTGAAAATATTAATATGATTTTTTTCCCTAGCTATGAATAAATTGACATTTAATAGTCTCACATTTTGTTTTCTCTGACGTAAAACAAATGTATGGTACACTCATCAATGCTGCATGTACATGGCTGAACACTTTTAGAAACAGTGTTCATTCCAAGTTCTTATTCAAACATAATTGAAAACATTCACAAAAAAAGGCAATAATATTAATTAAAAAATAGGTGTTAGTATAGGCATAAAAATACCTATTATTTTCCAACATTTGCATCACACACTGCATTATAGCTTTTAAAGCATGAATAAGATAATCACATTTTCATGGGAGAGAATATGTAAAGGATATTCTTTCTTGTTACGTCCAGGACACCCATTTTTAGGGCCTAAAAAGGACCATGGTGAGGCAAATTAGATTCTTGGTTTATATTAAAATTTGTCGGGATGTCTTACTTTCATGGTATTGGAGATTTTTCTCTTCATTATTTCACAGATAATCTCTGCAGAGTCTTCCATGTTTGTATTAGGTCTCTGGAAAGTACGTTTTCCCTGTATTCTTTCACATGGACTCTCACTATGATTCTGCAGTTTGGTTCTCTGGGGTAAATTCTTGGCTGCTTCTTTTTTAAATGCTTGGATTTCTTATAGTTATGTTATCTTAACAAAGAAAACTCACTTTGTTGAAACTTCTTTTTTGAAGCATATGGATATTTTGCCCTCAGGATATGGGGTAAATGATCCCTTTTCTTAAAATGAAATTCTAAAGAAGAATTGAACTGAACAAAACATATTTGACCTGTGAAATAAAGCAGACTGTATGACCTAAGGATCTTTTGTTTCACTTAAAAATTTCATTTCAGATGGGGGCCTGACATTACTGCTGCATTTTATGTTAGTTGTAAAAATACCATCCAACCTCAGCATTAGAAATGCAAGCCTGAAGAATAGTAATTTTATTATTATTGTATAATCATGAAAAACCGTAGCAAACATCAATAGACAAAGTTTATGTAAGGATTTGTTCTCAGGGTTACACTGCTTTTGCTCAACCTCTTACGTCAGCTGGACTCATTTAAGTATATTAAGGATTTATATTTACTTCATTGCTGCCTCTTATTCTATAGGCATATATTTTTATGGATGTTGATATGAACATTGTTTTGAGTAGCATTTGATTTATATGCCCTGATTGCTTAGCCCTTAAAGTAAAATTATTGCAAATAAAAGAAATCATCACACACAAAAAAATACCCTGAGGCTGAAATTATACGTTTTGCAATGCTTCATTTCTGTTTCAGACTAAAAGTACAATGGTATCTTGCTCTTCAGATTTGTCTCCTCAGAGTCTGTCTTTTTCAGAGCCAGTGAGACAAATAATATGAAATTATGATTGAATTAGTCAGAGTGCATTTAGTAACTGAGTGAAGAACTTAACATGGGACCTTCACTTTATAATTCTTTTTTGTTGATACGTGCAATTAAAAAGATTATTCATGTTTAATTCATGAAGAAGTACAGTCACCAAGCATCATTTATCTCAGTACCCTGTGTTAATGTACTGTCTGCAGGTGTCCAGATGTTGGCAGTGGACAGGCTGCAGGGCTGGACACAATCGGTTCCAGACAGCTCCAATGGACCCACCGCATGGCACAATTCAGCCCCTTAGCCAAGATGGTGGCACCTCGGGGAAATCAGGTTTAAGAAAGGGTAAAATGATGCACAGGCAGCGAGGAATGAGGAAAAGAAATTGAGAAACAGCCCTCTGATCACCAAGGTGAGAGAAGAAGAGGGGGAGGAGGTGCTCCTGGTGCTGGAGCAGAGATTGCCCTGCAGCCTATGGAGAAGACCAAGGTGAAGCAGGTTGTCCCCCTGCAGCTCATGGAGGACCATGGTGGAGCAGATATCCACACTGCAGCCCATGGAGGACTCCACACCAGAGCAGGTGGACATATTCTGAAGGAAACTGCTGCCCATGGAAAGCCCATGCAGTAGCACGCTCTCATCTTATTTTCTCCTCCTGTTCTGCTGAGGAGGGGGAGTGAGAGAGTGGCTGGGTGGGTGTCTGGCAGCCAGCCAAGGTCAGCCCACCACAGTCAGTTTTCCTTTTATGCCAAAACCCAGAAATATTGTAAACCAATGAGGTAGTGTAGGGAATATGTTATCCCCTGCTGACATGCCTTATTAAAATGAAATAATATAACACCAAAGCATGATACAATATTATTGTCAAAAGTCACATCATTATTTGCTGTGGATTTCACCAACAAGCCCAGTCTGACTTCCTCTAAACTCAGTTTGTCAAATTCAGGGCTGTTATTATATCTTTTAAGGGAAACGTTTCAAGAGCTTAAACTGTGTTATGTATTTTATGTTTAAACTGGATACAGGCCTTCTGCTTTTCTTTATTCCCTTCTATGTTTCCACAGTTGCACATCTTCATACCTCTACTGTTCCTTGCTTTTCTAACACCTCCCCACCTCCCCATATTCTCTACTACCCACCATTCTCTTCTTCTCACATACAATAAATCTTTCTCAAGGTAACATTCACTACAATTCTGTAATGCAGAAATAAAGCATCAGTATGTATATAGAAGATGTTATTTTCTCTGTTTCATAACTGTCAGCATCACAATCTCTTGGATTTTATTTGTTTATTTATTTATTATTGCTGACGAGTGGCAGCTCTGACTCAGCATGGGCGGGGCCAGGAGTGACGGTGGCCTAACCCCCTCACGTACAAGAGCAGCCCCCAGGGAGCGCAAGCGACCAGGAGTGCGGCGAACAGGACGGGCAAACAGAGCGTGGCACGGCAGCAGGGCATGGTGCGGCAGTTTGCGAGGCAGTTTGCGGAGGCAGGGCATGTGGGCAGGGCGCAGTCTCTCCCAGCTCAAGAGGTAAGTTCAGTTGGTGAGAAGGAACCCAACCAAGGCCATGGTATCCACCCGGCGGAAGGCTGTATCTTCTGCACCAGCCAGAAAGGATGTATTGACCCAGACAGAGCTCCCAGGAAGGCATGTGGCCGTCCAGGTCTCTGGCTGCAGGGACTGTCACCAGCTCGAGCTGGAAACAGGTGGCAGTAGAGAGGTCACCTGTGTAAGGTGCAATCAGGTGGACTATCTACTCTGCCTGGTGGCAGAGCTCAGAGAGGAAGTAGGCTGAGGAGCATCAGGGAGTCTGAGCAAGAGATGGACTGGTGGAACCACGCTCTGACCTCCCAGAAACCTGAGCAGGGAAGGCCACCAGAAAAAGCCCAAGATCAAAGGGATCCAGCATCCACCCCCCACCAGGATGAAGACAGGATCGTAGAGAGAAGCAGTGAGTGGAAACAAGTCCACAGTCAAGGCAGCAAGAGAACCCTTTCCTTGCGCACCACGTCTCCCCAAGTACCTCTGCACAATAGGTATGAGGTTCTGGATGTGGAGGACCAGTCAGTAGATGCTGTGGGTGGCGATCCGTCTACACCAGAAGAGCTGACAAGTCCAGAAAGACCTACCCCCCATATTACTACCACCTCTACAAGGAAGAAAAGACGAGCTATAGTCATAGGGGACTCCCTTCTGAAGGGAACAGAGGGCCCAATATGCCCGGCAGACCCTCCTCA
>VYZW01062240.1:2209-17781 GCA_013401315.1 Balaeniceps rex
GTACCTGGACTTTTGCATTAGGACAGAGTGCCATTGCCCTTCCCCCTCCCAGAGCGAAGCGTACCTATCCCTTGCCTAGTCTATCACCAAGAGGGCCACAGCTACTCCTAGCTTTTTGCCCATTAACTTTGGCAGTTCTTAAAATGGAAGAAGTATTACAGTAGCACTGCTTTACAGAATAAGCTGTACAGTAAGCTACTTTCCCTTGACAAGGTGATGGAACTTTCTTCTGCCCTTAAGGATGCTGGATAGGCGAGCTCATCTCCTGTGACAGACATGACCATTAGCTGTAACATACAGTGGAGTAACTACTTCATAAATGATAGAAAAGAAGGTATTAGCATGTCTCTAAGACAAATCTGAACTCTAATTCAGTAAAAATGCCTTTCTCCTGGTATCCATTACAGTTCTTAGTTGTACTTGGCTCTATGCAGCTTGGCCTAATCTTGCAGCGAGAAGACTTTTGCATGATTTAAATGTCTGACATGGTGTCCCTTGTTCATATTGAAAAACCTAGCTTTTATTTCTCTCTTAAGCTTTACCCTCCAATCAAGATAGTACAAGTAGTAATAATTCATGACTTGATTATACGTTTCTAGTGCAACTTAACTTAAGATGTAACTATGAAGCTCTTGCTCTCCTGTTTTAACTCAAGCAAGTACCAACAGTAACAGCTGTGCTATGACTTGGGTGTTAGAGAGGAACATACCAGACTATGTCTACCAGGGCACAAGATATATACATGGTTACTGTAACCACCATTCAACCTGGGCTCTGATCACAAGCAACTGACCAGAGACATCATGCCAAAGAAATTAAAGGCACCACTGTAAAGGCAAAGTAAAGTACTTCAAATGGAGAAGAGGATTTTTGCAGTAATCAAGAATATCCTACCTTATACCACACTTTCCTTCCTCTTTATTCAAAATACACCAAGTAACTGTCTCCCAGCTGCTAGTATTTAAAAAAGCCACTATTAAGTAAGTGCCAAGGAGGGGATTTTAAATGTATGCACTTAACTGTTTTACCTTGAATTATGTTATCTCCCGGAAAGATATAACCAAATTCAGTGAATTTGGTTCCAAACAAAAACAGCCTACTGAACAAGCCCTCATGGCCCAGTCTGTAGCCATTTGTTTATATTATATACCCATTTATCAAGGATTTTCCACGTGACAACATTAAAAGCAAGGTCTATTAGAAAAGGGGAGTGCAGGTGGAAAGTTTTTTTGCAGCAAATCAAACAGGGAAGGGTTAGGATAGAGAAGTCTTTTTGTTGTTTTCTGTCTTTTGTAGCAGTGACCTGCCAAGAGAGGGTGTAGAGAAGCAAAATTACAAGGAAGAGCAAAATAGGCTGTAGCTGTCCAGCTGGGATTGTAGCATGGATGCTACTTTTACAGTAATCTGCTTGCTTTGATGCTTCTGCACCCACACTACTGCTAGCAACTGAAGACCTCGTTTCTGGAAAGCAGAGGTTTAATAAATGTCAAATAGTAATTTCAGGAGGTTCTGCTCAGTGGGCTCTAGCAGTGCTCTCTAGTAGACCTGATATGCTGACAGCTTGTGAACATAATGCTCCAATGCAGGGTGTTAGAAAGCCTCTGACTGCAGAGGCTGTAAAATTTCAACGACAAATTCAAGGTTTGTTTCTATTTAGTTCAGCAAAAGAACTACTGACATCAAAGAGAACAGAAAGTAATTAACAGCTGACCACAGCTAAACTATGTAGCAAGCCTTCAAGAAAGTGAGAGGAAGAATTGCTAGAGACTAGTTTCAGTTCCTTTTTTTTAATATCTGAAGGAAGTTAAGTGACAGCAATACAGTGCCAGCTATACTTCCTCAGGGATCTTCACTGCAGACAGCATGTTAAAACTAAAGTGGAAGTCAGAACAAAGCATGGAGATTGTGGGTCACTTTTATACTAGAGGTGTCAATTTAAAAACAAAGCCTTTTCTTAAGGAAAAGAGACTCATCTTTCCATTAAATTATATTCAGCTCTGTTTTTTCCTCTTTCTCCATTTTTTTCCCCAACCTTCTAAGGACAATTACATTACGGTTACAAGCAGCAGCATGTTTTCTCCTGTACAAAAACATCCAAAGCCCTGAAAAAGCAGGCAACTGCTCAGAGACAGGCAGATCACAGGAACATAATATGCTGAAGCTGATGATACCAATGAACTGTGCAATAAGCCTTGTGATCCCACACCTCACTAAAACCTCTGAATCCACAGCGAGCAAAACTACCCCCTTTGCTGCAGATAGCCTTCAAGGAAAAACAGGCCATGCCAGCCCCCTTCCTTCCAGAGGGAGACAATTCACAGAAGGTCTACTTGGAGAACATTTGCTTCACCGGTTCTAAAAAGAATTAGCAGGTGAGACTTTGGTGGTTCAGGCTCTGTCTCATCCTATAAAATGCTAGGATAAATGGATACATCAGCTACGGTGTGCATTTCTACAAACTGCAGAAAGGCTCCAAGGGTGCTGAAGTCTATTATGGTAGAAGCAGCAGCTAATTAGCTATAGCCACAGTTCAGGAATAACAGTTAGCTAAAGCTGATGCTACTAGTGGCTGAAGGATTTTGGGCACAGCAGTATGTCACACCTAGAACCCACAGTACCATTCTTGGATTTCACACGGCGAAGGGATTACTCTTTACCGGGATAGCCTTCCTGGAGATAACCACTGGTCCTGCATGAACTGAATCCTATTCTTTCCACAGCATAAGAATAATAAAATGCTGTTCATCTGGTTCTACAGCTTCTCTGACAAAGAAGAAAAAGCTTGCTGTTAGACATTGCTTCTAGCAGCTGCACCAGTTAAGAACACCAAACTCCAAGGGAACTTCCTGCAAACTGCGAAGCCATTCCAGCTGAAAGGTCACATACTGCTCTCTGTCTCACACTGAAAGCCAAGGACAGCAGTAGGCAGTGCTGAAGGCTGCTCGACAAAAGGAGGATTAGCAGACAATATTAAAGCAAAGGAGTGACAAGTACCATCTGCTACAAAGGAAGGGCTAGTGACATTAGTTAAAGCATACTTATTCAACCCAATCCGGCCCAGCACCATTTGAGCTGAGGCTGGAGAACATAGTGACTGCAAGGTGGCTCAGTGATGTTGGTCCCTGCTAAATGGGAGACGGTCTTGCTGGTTTGAATATTTTAAACCAAAGCAGCAGGTATGATGCAACTGAAAACCAGAGGAAATGGTAGGAGGGATTAAGTAGAGATGGTGCTCTTCTCCAGCTGTGAGATAGGTAGGTATAGTCTTTGCCAGTTTATACCACCTCATATGCTGGAAGTGAAACTCTGCTGCTCTGGTAAGCAAAGTCATAAGATCCTGTAGCACCCCCTTATCCCAAACGTGCTTCTGCCATTGACAAAGAAGGGTGGCTTTATTCCAACTTGGCTGCTAAAAGTTGGGTGAGGGATGTTTAAAGGAGTCCTGTTTTTTATCATTGGTTTAACTGTCCCCACCAATAAACAGGTAGGACAGAAGATGTTTTATGAGACTGGGCCACTAACAGCCTGTGCTGAAGCTCTCTTCAGTCCCCAAGTGGAAGAGGGGATGATAGGAGGGTTTTCCAGTCAAGTCTTGAGAGCTCAGCTACAGCATTTCACATTGGTCCCGATCAGACAAAGTGCTTTCCTGAAGTCTTCAGCCCTCAGGTATCCAGGCTAGGCCAAAACCTAGCTATCACTGGCAACAGTGAGGATTGGTGCAAAGGTGCCACTGGTCCTATCTAAACAAAACAAAAAACCAAAACAAAGGAAAAAAACCTGGAGCAGGTACTCATTGGGAAGTTGAGGGGGTGAAAATAAAATCACTTTTTTTTTAAAATTATAAATACTCGCCATATAAAGTTATTAAATAAAATGAGATCTGTCCAGTGGCTGTGGTGAGTTCCAGTGATCCTCCTAAGCAATGTCTGGTAGTCTTTAAAAAGTGATCTTTGTTCCCCATCTCTTTTGCCCTTGGTTTAAGTGCAGCAGGGGTTGTCAATGACTAGCATAACATCAATGCCATACACTTCCAGCAGGTCCATAAGGAAACTTCTATCCCCTTGGGGATCCAGGCCCATGCCTCGTGCGTGGTCGGCTGTCAGTGTCTTGTCCTGGCTGGCCGACACCTCCATCAGTGTCTGAAATATGCGGTTGTTCTGCTCCATGAAAAACCTATAGGATAAAGTCAGCTAAGATGATAGCATTGGACCCCCAAAAAGACAGCATATTTACCAAAGGGGCAGCAGTGCCCCAGAACTGCATTTAGCCCCCTTCAGTCATAGATCCCACCTTCTTAGGTGGTGCTGTAGTAGTTTTCCATCTACCCTATGGCTGACCCAGAATAAGCAAAGATAAAGCAGTAACTTCTAATTTACAGCAGTGCTTCTGTCTGGCTGATTTATGGTAGGCATTTCACTCTTCAGAAGCAAGCCACGTTATCAGCTAATGTGTACTTTGTGGTAATCAACTGGTTACATCAGACCTATAGCTCCCATAATGCAAAGGAGGAGACAGTGTTGTCATCCACCCTAGTAAGCCACGGTAAATAAATTCTCCATTACTGGTGCAGAACACAGCAGTGTGAGGTACTGCTTACCTAGTGCTTTCCTAGGAACATGCAAGGCTGTTCAGAAAGAGCTCTGACTACATCTGTGCAGCTCAACAATCAGAGCTCTGCCCCGAGAGCCCTTCACAGTTTCATCCCATTACTTCTCACCTGCTACAGACTGTGAACAATAGCAACAGGCAGTGAAGGGCTTCAGAGGTAGTAGAGGTGTGGTTTTCATCTAATTCCATACCTTGTACACTACACCCAGTTCTGGTTCCTCTATTTGCCAAGTACAAAGCCAGCCACATCAATGGGCCAATCCTTCACATGCAGGTCTTATCTCCACACTGTACCTCCCCCAGCATGGTACAGTGCCTGCTTCCCACGGGCATTGTCCTTTCCTGAGCCAAATATTCTGGCATGAAAAGTCCTAGAGTGCTTATGTTTTCAAAAATGGGAGGGGATTTTTGCATTCCTAATTGTGTTTTTAAAATTCCCTTCTCCCTCTCAGCACTTAAGAGACCCCAGTGGAGACTAATATGGCTGCATTTGGCTTCTCAACTGAAAGGAAGATGATCTGAAGAGGAAGAGCCAGTTTGATTCTTGGATCCCTAGAAGAAGAGAGCTGACTATGGAATTACATTAACCATGATGTTTCATAATATGCCAAACCCAGTGCAACATGGAATCAGTGAAAGAGGCTCCCTAAACGCAACAGTGACCAAGTATTAGAGGTAGCCACTCACAGGATGAAAAGGTCCTCTTCACATGAGCTACAATCCTCACCCACTTCTTGAGAATACATTAACATCTGCCTGAGAGAAGGGAGACAGATTAAACGCACATACCTACAGTGAACCTCAAAGCATTATGAGAAGACAAGGATTACAACTTAAAACTTCACATCCATTTCTTGGAGACAAAACAGATTAACACTGTTGCCCCGATATCTGAGGCAACGGGGTAATCTTTATAAGGCACTGGGCTAGAAAGCAGGCTGTTTTCAGTTCTGCTACTGATCAGTGGTGAACCAATGGTGAGTCACAACCTCCGCTTCTCTTCCTGCCTTCTATCTGCTCCATCAGCTCACTGGCGGAGTGATTGTGTATGTGTGCAGAGTGCCCAGTGGCTCTCATACCAGTCAGCTACAGAATCTCAAAGAGACGAGCTGAAGCAGTGGGAAATTTTGAAAATACTAAGACAAGAAGGAAAGTACAAAGCAGCAGTGTCCTCTTTATACCACATCACACGGCTCTCCTATCAGGACCAGGACCACCCAGATTTTCATTATTACCTCTGGTCATTGAGCCGTCTGTACTTCTCCTTGTCAGCATTGTTAATTTTCAGGAGTGGTTGCAGATGCTCATGATGCGTTTTCACATTCTGGTTGTCCACGTAGACGTCATAGAGATCCCGTTTCTCCTCAAAGATCTTTTCTGTTGTACCTGCCAAAATCAGAGAAGATTTTCAGAGCAGCATGTTGCTTTCTGAGCAGGCCAACTGTTCTCTCCTGCTTTCATCGTTAGTCATTCCATGCACATCCTATTTCTCATCAGTTTTATCCCACAGTCTGGTGTCTCAAGACATTTTGCAGCCTGAAGTTAAAAACGTCACGCCTAATCCATCATACTTACAGGCCACATATGATACTTCTGTCTCCAGCATTTCTATGTCTGCCACATTCACGTAGAAGAATGGTTTGGACTCTGGGACTGCTCCTCCAAGACCAGGTAGAGAAACATTGGCAAGGCAACAGCAGCAATACACTGCGGACAAGAGAAGTACATCTTGAGATGCTTTCAGTATTCCCTCCAAGGGCGCATTCTGAACCCCACTTACCCGGTTCTCCCACACGCTTTTATGAAAACAATGATAAGAGCTTTGAAATGCCCCTGAACACCAGAACTTCTCAAGTGTGGACACCCTGTTTTGGATAGGAAATAATCAGTTCTCCTATAGGAATCCCATGTTCTAGATTCCACAAATTCATTCAGCACTCTTATTTTCCTGTCTTGACAGGAACTGTATTTGACAGTGCCAGGTATGTCCTTACCCAAAAGGCCTGAAGAAAAGCATTTTGTAGGAAATGGGCAAATGCAGGCTGAACGGTACCTTCACAAGAAATGGTTGCGATGCATTTTAAAGACCTGCATGATACCTATCTCCTCAGTATCCACAGGCATTTCTGCAGTGCTTCAGCCTACGAGATCAGAGCTCTGCGGTGTCCCTGGAAACATACCTCTATAGCAGACAACTCCAACTGGGGGTGGTGAAAATATCAATATGCGCTTGCGCAGCAGGGCAAACTTCCAGAGGACAAGGATCTGCTCACCAAAGAATTTGATGAACTGAGACATACAGCCAGCAGGGTGTGTGATCTGCAGGTGGAGGGAAAGAGAAGAAAACAGCTCAGAGGTGAAACAGGGACACATGCACAGATGCTAAGTCTAAATGTGGGAGCAAGACCAGCACACAGCAGTGACAGAACTGCAGCTTGTAACAGCCCAAGTAACAAAATCTTACCTAAAGCAGCCTACAAAGCACTGGAGTGACTGCTTATATAAATAAGTATGAGACACCAGCAAGGACCAGCAGCACACTGCACATTCCTGCAAGCCTCAGAGCACCTGCCTCACCTTCATCTCTGGGTACATGTATCTGTGGATGGATGGCAGCCAGTGGACAGGTTGCTGAGAGTTGGGGGTGCCCTTGCTATCAGGGAGAACTCCTTTCTTGTCATCATAGAATGCCTCTAGATGGGAGTAGTGCCCTGGCATCTCCAGCTGGTGTCTGGAAAAGAAAGGAAAAAAGGGGAGATCTGCAGTGTCTCCAGACTTATTTAGTGCCTTGCCCCCAGCCAACATCTGCCTTTCCAGCTAGCAGAGGAGCCCTGGGTGCCTCAGTTGCACAGACTTATCCAGGAGGGCAGCCGAAGCATCAGGAGTAACACCAGCTTTCAGTGCAGCCAGAGAACACGGGCAGGACTGAAGCAGACAGAGAGCTTATGTATGCATAGGACTGATCCTGTTTTAAATATGCTCAGGTTGGAACAACTTTCCCTACTACCATCACCATTTTCCTTGCCATCCACTCAACACAGCTGAAGCACACACCTAGCCAGGATCACCATCATAGGTATAGAAGCCTTTTGTGAGCCCTTAGTAAAATGGTTTTCAGAAGAAAAAGAGGGGAACTGCTTGTCCTCGCAACTCTCTGCTTGACACTTATGTCCCCACAAAATAAGTAGGGTTTGGATAGCATCTGACTAGCCTGTTAGCAATGAACAGACTGCTGCTAATCAGTTCCTGGTTGCCTTCCCATTGTGAACCTGTAACTCTTTCTGGAGAAGTAGTCATTCAAGGAAATCATAGCTCAGCATTGTAGCCAACTTCTCACTTACACCTAAAACCGCTCTCCATCGAGGCAATGTTACCTCTCCCAGGCAAGGAGTGGCCAGTCCCACTCCCAAGGGAACTTACCTGACCTGGTTCTCCAGGAAGTGCATGTACCTATACAGCAGGGTGTAGGAAGGGGAGAGAATCCCCACTGACTTCATGCGGGCACCACGCTCTAACTCGCTCTCCACAGGCATGTTGGCAAAGCAGGCCAGGCCAAAACAGAGCCCTTTCCGGAAATAACTGCGGACAAACATTTGACGGAAGGATTAGTGTTAAAAAGAGGGAAGGGGAAGAAAGAAATGTAACTGACCACTAAAAATACTGATTTGGGAATGCAGTTCCTTCTTTAAGGAACCCCCTGAAATCCCACCCTGCAATCCGAAGGGCTGAGGGCAGGCCTCAGATGTCCTAGCCTTCTCAGGAACAAGACGGGACATTTTAGGCAGGAGTTCCCACTAAAGCCCCTACCAGCCACGTCACAGGCTGGTAAGGAAAGAACTTGGAAGAAAGACCAACGGAAGATGCAGGAGCCAGTCACCGCAGTGCCCTTCTTCCAAGGAAGAAGAGCCTGCAGTGCATGAAGATGTGTGTACAGTCTAGCTACCTAGTCATATTTTGGATGCCAGCATGTTGAAGCATACTCTAGCTGAGTGCAAGGGTTCAGTTCATATGCTTTTGAGAAAGCAAGTGTTATTCCTGACCAAAAGGAATCGTGACACTGCAATTCATTGCAAAACATTACTGCATTGCAACACTGGGTTAGTAAAAGGATGGGAATGCAGAAAATTCCTAGCTTATGTCTTTCCACTGAAGGAAGGAGGTAGCAAAGAAGAAAGTGAGCAAGGGCTCTTTATCACAACATCCAAAAGCACTGGCAGAATTAAGAACCTTTTTCTAAGCCCAGTTCCTGCAAAATCCTTCCCATTTCAGTTCTACCATTCTTTCCCCTTCACCTTAGGCCTCTGCTGACAGTCCCAATAGTGGCAGTACAGTATGATTTGCCCAATACACATTAACATTTGCACACCCACCGAGAAGCTGGCCTGCCCCATTCACCAGTTGACCTCTACAGCCAAACCTGTCATACAGCAGATCCCACACAGCTAGTTGGTACTTGATACGATGTTGAGAGTAGCTGAAGAGTATCTTTGGCTCCGCTAGATACAGTTTAGCAGCACATTTATGCAGGAACTTAACTTCATAGATAGTATTTTTCTTGCATGTTCTGAATAAAGGGATGGTGGTATAGATGTACAGCTAAGAGAAAGAAGAAGTAATATAGCTCAGACATACTCACATGAAATCTGATTGGATTTTGTGTGACCCGCTTGCCATGGATTTGAATTCCACGCCTTCCAAATCAATATCTTGAGGTAAACACCACTCCACCATGTTGCCTGCAGAGAAGCAAACTTATTTGGGTAAACTTGGACACAGTACTAATTTCCAAAGGGCAAACACCAGCAACAGCAGGTTGTTGCTTTTACATCACTAGGATGCCAGTAACAGTGTGCTAACGCAACTCCTGAACTCCTAAATTGTCACAGACGGTAGCTGACATACTATACTCCACATATCTCTTGCAAATGTTACTTGTTGCAGCACAACACCCAGATATTGCAGAACTTTTGCAGCCGTTTCTGAAGCTAGTGCTATTTTGTGGGTTTATTCTTTATATGCTTAATCACAAAGCAGCTACAGTTTTACCTGACAGTGAGTGAGTTACAGTATTAACACTGTTCCATCCAGGCTGTCTACATGAGTATCCAATACAGAAAGAACCCAAAGTATAGACTGCTGCTCTTTAGGATGATTTTCTGTGATAGTTCACACCACCATCAATATCCTCCTTTGGCTACGCTTGGCAGGGCTGGTCAAACAGGAACCCCTAAGCCAGCATCCCAATCATCACTACTTCTCCCTGGAATCTCTCATGTTTAGTTTAGGATAGGAGGAGTTAGCTGAAGCTTTATATGGAGGCTGATGTGATCCAAGTACTGCAACATGTTTGTGCATGCTAGAATAACCAAACAAAAAAGCACATCAGTTACAAGCTAGATCAAGATTAGCAAACATCTGTCACCTGCCAACCCAGCCAGAAAGGATGCAGTTGTTCAGTGGAAAAGGCCACCTGAGGAGCCTGATCCTGGAACAGATTATATCAGAGAAGTCACAAAAAGTCCCCAAAAGCTGATGAAGTCCTGCCCTGCCACTGGCAAGTTTACCATGGACAAAAAAATGGGGACTTCTCAGGCTTTCCCATGCCAGCACTTCACAGAGCCTAACCCACTCATCTGGACACTCCCACTGCACCGAGATGTGCTCCGGGTTTACCCACTGAGTTCCTGTTCTCTGTCAGCCTGCCCACAGCAACAGCATTTGAAGTAATGCAACTTTGTTTTAACAACAAAGCAAACAAACGTTCTTCAGTATAATGCAATGGCAGATGCACCATGAGAATGTTTTCTACTGGTACAGCCCTTCCACCGCCCTTTGGGGTAAGTATCCCAGCTGTACTTGCATGGACAGTGTACATTTGGAAGGGCCTTACACTCAGCTGAGACTTTTAGAGATATTTAAATATGAGGCCTCATTTCTGAAGCCTGTCTGTTGTGTCATTACTCATACTGCACAAGCATATGCATGCACTCTCACACAGGAATTGGGCTTAGCTACTGACATTTAAATAGGCTATTTTTCTTCTCACATAGATACTGTATTCAGCAGACCTCCCCCAACCCTGCCTGGCAAGGACTTCAAAAAAACAACAGCGTTAAGTGTGGCAACAGGAGAGGTTTTGCATCCAACTAACCACTTCTGGTCCCCAAGTAGACCTCTCTTGCAGAGCCAGGCTGGCTGGGGAGCAGTGGCAGCCTCGTGACCCCGAGCACAGCTCTGCGCAATCACATGTGAAACCACAGAGCTCCGCTGTAAAGCATCTTCGCCTCTGAGGCGTGTGAAAGGCTGGCAGAGAAAGCCAGTGACATCATGTCAGCTTGCGCGGTCCCCTGTAGGTTTTGCATATTATATATAGATGTTAGCTTTTGTTGTTTGGGGTTTTTTGTGTGTGTTTGGTTTTCTTTTTAAAGATATAAGACCCTTCCTTGAAAGAGTGAGGAAGTCAACACTTAAGACTGTTCCTTCTTAACCACAAAACTGTGGCTAAGGCCAGATCTGCTTTTAAGTCTTGCATCACAGAGAATCACTTATTGGTCATTACCTATAGATTAATAGATCAATATGCAAGAGCACCATCGAGCAAAGGAAACTGTTTGACTTTGTTCAGTTTAGTCATGAACACTACTGTCAGGTATAATATCCACTATAGAGGTGTTGAAGTGGACATGGTCCAAACAATGTCTGTTCTGCAGCAGTAAGAAAAGAAAAGATGCCTTGAAACAGATCCTTACCCTACGTGTAACCACAAAAGCAACTCGCATATTGCACAGCTATTTTTTTTCTGGGATCTGTCACAAGCAACCCACACCTGCACTCCTGGCAGCTCCTCACGCCACCTTGCCCTATGAACGTACGGGCGACGTGGCAGTCAGAGAACAAACGCAGAGATTAAAAAAAAAAAAATTAAGAAAGTCCGTCTGGCGAAACAGTAGAGCAAACAAAGGAGAGACTTCACCCAGACATGATAGCGACTGCCAGCCTGCCCGAGAAACCGGAGGAGGGAGGAACGTTGTAGAAAAACAGGAAGCACTGCCCTTCCCCGCGCAGAAAGCAGCTCTCGTGCACACGGGAAGCTTTCCAAGTGAGAGTCACCCAGCGTTAGAGAGCGGGCAAGTGGTTTTGCTGAGAGTCAAATCTGCAGATCTGGAGATCTCTTGAGAGCTATCTCCCAGCTCCAGGCCAGGTCAGAACCAGTGCTCTCAGTTTCTGGTGTGCAAAGTTAAGGATGTTCTTCCTCTTCCTCTTGTATTTTCTCTCCCCTGGATTTTCACATCCTTACAGAAATGATGATGGCACTAGCATTTGGTGGTCATCACCTGGCCCTCCTCACCATTAGATGTTTCCCGAGATCTTTAGGGTGCCCAGCCGCGCAATGCTACCATGTTGTGCCAGGACACAAGAAGCACAAAGTGTGACCTAGCCATCACACTGGCTCCATTTCCTGCATTGGAGAAATGCAGGACAGAAAAACAAGAGTATTTGCATGTTCACTGGTGCAAAATGGATTACTTCCCTCTCTTCCCTCCTCATCTCCCTCCATTACTCACATCACCCTTTAAGCCAACAGACTGTGTGGGACCTCCACAAGGTTGACTATCATCATCTCCATCACAGAAAAAGGGCTAAGAAGGTTCAGCCTCTTTTCAACTATTCTGATCTGACAGAGTTGACATGGCCACGGACTTTGCTTCATCTTTTTTTATCTCCCTCCCAAAGCAAAATTTATCGGTTGTTTTTTTTTTTTTTTCACTTGCTTTACCCAAACGAGTATGAGTCTCAGAAAGCACATGTGCTTGCACCTAATGCAAAGTAGGTCACACCTACCAGATGTATCCCCATTACTGCCCAAGACAGTCTTGGGTCTTCTGTTACTACCTGCCCAAGGGAACACCCACACTAGGAAATTCAGTGGCCTTGTTAAAGCCCCTTGTGACTGTGCTCTTCAAGGGGCAGTGTTTGCACAGACCCCATGCTCACACTTTTTGAACTGTCAAAACATTCCCAACTGGTCACTCCCCAAAGGAGGGGATTGCCAAAGGGTAGGGAGCAATGAGAAGATGGCACAGTTGGCTCCCAGGCTGCCACCATTCTTCACATAATTTACAGTTCACTTTCTGTATTAGTGCAAGAGCCATCTTTGTAATAGTGGTGAGAAGAGCTCCTTCTCAAGTGCCACAAGGTTCACCATGCTGGAGGTGGGGAGACCACCACTGATTTAGAAGCTGCCTCTGGCTGTTCTGTTCGGCCACTCACACAACCATCGACAGAGTCCCAGGGACACCGGAACCATAACAGTGGCCTGGCAACCCCATAACCTACCACCTTCGTGAACTCATCACATGCAACTGCTAGACAGACTGAGCTTGTCTGCTTCAAGACCTTATCAATTTAGGAGGAAAGCTATTACGTTCTTTATTAGCATAGTAACCACTTCATCCTTCTACAGTAAAACATCTCTCACCCAACTGCTCACCTGTATTTGTGTAGACATTACGTGGCATAACTACCCTCCCAGCCACCACCAGAAATTCTGCCTTTCACATGCCTGAGCAAGCTACCAAAGGAGGTCTGCTGTGCTCTTCCTGGGCAGGATCAAGCAGGTTTCCAGCTCAGATACTGCATGGGTGATCTCCTTTAAGTCACACACAAGGACCAGATACCCTTATGAACATTACAGAAGTCCTTCACACCATCTGATGTGGTTGACCCAGGAATTCCCATATCCTCTTTCTGACCCGAACAAGTTCACACCACTGCAGCTTCAAGATCTTTTTTCTGAGTCCACATCCTCCACAGGACACTTTGCACCCGTGAAGCTGACATCTGTTGATGTGTTCCTCACAGTCCTATTGTGCTCCTTGGATTCAGCAGCAGCGCTGAGTAGCAGTGGGAGGCTTAGTATTCCTGGACTTGACAGACTACTCCACGGCTGGTGACACCCAGCATTAACTGCACATCAGATGTGAGAAGAGCTGTTTCCCAACTTTCCCTGGACTTCATTCAAAGCAACAGCTGGTTCAGACAAACTCCTGAGAAAGCTCAGCTTTCTGCCAACCAAGAAAATCTCACCATTTTGTAGAAGGCATATGCTCTCAGATTGAAAGACAACCTGCTGTTGCTGCAGTCATCCGGACTCTTCCATGTTTTGGATACTTATGAGAAACACCTCCCCTTTCCATCTCCTGTTGGAAAGATGACATCCAATCTCATTTTGGATTTTGATGAGTCAAGAGCCTCTGACCTCTAGACTGATGAAACTGGTCTCTGGTGCAGTATGAAACAGGTAACTTCTCAAAAGCCTGTTGGTGTTTCAGGACATAGCGGCCATGCTGTTTGGCAGTGTGCATTTCTGACAGCACAGCACACTTAGGGCTCCGTTCTCTTCACTACTTCCTTGGGATTTTCAGTTCAAGACCGGGATTCAGTCTTCACTAACAGGGCTCTCTTGTGAGCATGATGTCAGTTACCTCCTCCTTCCACTGAAGGACCCCACGATGCTTCACAGAGCTCTTTCCTGTGTCTAGTACTTCTTCTATGGATTTGCTAAGAAAGTGTCTGTCTACAGAGGAAAGAGGAGCTCGCTCCTAGATCTGGATGCAAATGGGCTCCTGCATCTCCCAAGCTACTTCCTAAACTTTCTGATCGTACCAAGACTTTCAGCTATGCCCCGCTCTTGCCTTTGCACCCCAGGTTGGTGCCAGGCAGCCGAAAGACCCAACAATCCGTCTTGGGACATCAGACCCCTAAGCGCAGCACCCGCATTAACAGATGCGAGGCGGGTGCTAACTTTCTACCTGTGTCATAACATCCTGTTTCGTGGATACTGCTAGAGAAGCAAGATGAAGAAAACAAAGTCAAGATGTCTTCTGAAACGCTGATTTGCGGACTTGAATAACCTCTCAGTAAAAGAAGTGACACAACACCGAAGCCCAACAGTGCCAAGAGAGATGGATATGGCAGCAAAAGGTGGAAAATACATTCCCTTCCCCCTCTCCTCTGCCCTCCTGGATCACAGCACTCCCCTTCAAAGCACTAAGAGTCCCAGAGATCCCACCAGAGGCCAGCCTCTAAACACACAGGTCACCAAGAAATACATAGCTGAGCTGCTGCTGCTGGGGATCACGCCCTGCGTGCCCACCAGATTTACGCCTGCCGTAACGGCCATCCATTGCCAACAGCTGCAGGCAGGTCTATGCCACAGGGAGAGAAGGATGCTCTCGAGATGCTGCTAACAGGTTGGTGGCCCCCAGGCAGCGTTGGGCAGAGGCTTGGCCCGAGGCCTGGACGCTGTGCGGGGCACAAGGGGTGCCTGGGGGTGGCCCAGCGCCATCCCCAGAATCCCTGTCCCGTGTCCTGCTGCGGAGCGGAGCTGTGCCTGTCCCTGTCCGGGCCACCGGCTCTCCTCGGAGCGGCACCAGGAGCGGCGCCTTCCTCCCGTCAGAAGTTCTCGGAGGGATGGAGATTAAATGCAATCCCCTTGATACTCCGTTTTCGGCAAACCCCCGCCGCCCCCGGTCCCCTGGCGCACGGCGCTCCTCGGGAGGCCGGCTGGGGCACAGGGGACCGGCAGTCGTGCCGTGAAGCAGCCGTCTCCCGTGGGGGCAAAGGCCAGTCCGGCTCCCGCAGGCCGTTCTCCGCTGGGGTCCGGCGACACTGCCCTCAAACGCGGCGGGGCGAGCGGTCCCCCCGGGAGGGGGGATGCAAGCCGCGGGCACCGCGCGGGACCGGCAGCCCGGCCCCGGCCCGCGTCCATCTTACGGGAGCCCCGGGCCCGGCCACTGCAGGCCCCGTCCTGGTCCCCCGCACCCCGTCCCGCCCGCCCCCAGCGCCCCTCACCTGTGCGGGGGTCGAAGGTGACCACGAAGACGGCCACGATCTGGTCCTCCTCCGCCTCCGCCCGCGGCGGCCCCGCCGCCTCCGCCGGCTCCGCGCCGCCCCACGGAGCC
>VYZW01062240.1:17833-43325 GCA_013401315.1 Balaeniceps rex
CGGGGGCGGGGACGCGGAGGGCCACGCCCACGCCGCGAAGGGGGCGGTGCCGGACAGGGAAGGGCGTGTCGCTGAGGAGGCGGGGCGTGCCGCCGAGGAGGCATGGAGTGCCGCCGGGGGCTGGGGGCAGTGGCAAGGGCCTGGAAAGCCGCGGGAGATGCGGAGGGGGAGCCTGGCGGGGGGCTCCCGACTTCTGTGCTCTCCAGTGCCAGGTCCCGGAGGAGCACGGGAGGACTGGGGGCTCCCTAAGGCAAGGCACCCCACCTCCGCGCGCTTCACCTCGTCCCGGAGGGCAGAGCCGGCCGCCTGCCTTCTGTCCCCGCCAGCCTGCGACCCCAGTGTAGATCAGCTGCCTTTTTGAGCAGGATCGCTAAGGGGGAGCCCTGTCGAGCCGGTCCTACTGGGCGAGCCGAGGGAGTTGAGCAGAGCAGCCTCAGGGCCAGGAACAGCGCAGTCTCCTGCACCCCCACATTGCTGCGGTGGAAGCTGCAAGCCACAAATCTGAGAGAGACAGTGATACTGGTCCAGTATATACACACATATGTGCCATAGAAGGATGTGAAACAGTTTTCAGAGGAACAGGCAGAATCAGCTTGAGATTGAACGATGGAGGCACAAGCGTGACCAAGGCATCCACAGGCAGCCAACTTTTGTATAATTCCCATCCTCATTACACTACCACCAATGTCATTAAGTGTCATTAGGTTTAACTTGGTTCCCTAGGACTTTCTGATTAGTTGGATTACCCAATTAAGCAGGACACAACCAAAGGGAAGATATTGTCATAAAAGCCTTAATTGTCTAACTTTTTTCCTGTTGTGCAGCTCCAAGTGTTCAATACGCCATTAAGAAACTCATCATCCAATTTCCTCAACAGTGGGTTTTGGGGTTTTTTTTGCTTTTTTTGGTAACATTAGCATCCATTTCCTGTGAGCTTCATTTCAGACACCTCCAACACCAAGCAGGCATTTTGTTTCACAAAGCCCATGCACAAGTTTACTTTGCAGAGCTATAAACCGCAGTAGGTGGTGTTTAGCAGATGGAGTTTTTCATGGAAGGTGACTGGTAAAGAAAAAAAAAAACAACCCTGCACAATATTTTGTTACTGTATAAAGAAAAGCCAGATTCTGCAAATACTTGGCCACATGCTTCACTTTAACCATATAGACAGTGCCAAGCTTCATTTTGATGAATATTTTTTTGCATGTCAGTGATGCTAAAGTGACAGCTCATTTCTCTCCTCTCCTTCATCCCCACAGTGGTGCTGGCACAAATGTCGGTCTGTCCCCCAGCCATCCAGGCAGGGGAAACAAATCCCGAATAAAAATTCCTCTGTGACCCACGTGGCTACTGGGGGTGCAAAGCCGTTCCTGGTCCCCTCTGCCGTGCAGTCACACCAGCATCGCCCCAGCATGAGGGAGGGGACGCAGCGGGGAGAGCAGCCAGTGATGGGGAGCAGAGGCTGGCAGTGCTGGCTCCAAGATACCTGAAATGTCATCACCCTCCGAGCTCTCTGCTTTTGGTGAAAAAGCCCTTGTGGGACAAGAGACCTGGTGGCACCAGAGCTATTTAAACCACTATGCCCAGCAATCTGGGCCTGCTGAGGGCACATCGTTTGTTAAATATGTGCAAAAACTAAAGGCCGCATTTTCTACTTTATTACTTCATCAAAATCGAAAAGACCTAGGCCAGGAGAAAATATGATCCTTTTAGGTGAAAAAGCTCTCCTTCAAAAGAAAATGAACACAATTTCCCTCCAACTCAGGGCTAGGAAAATTATTATCAGATCTTTGAGTAGTCCTCCAGAAAACTTATGAAGTGAAAATATGGCGGCTTTTAGATGCAAGATGAACAAGTTGGGCCTTCTTTACCCAGCAAGTCCGACTTTTCTCCTTTACATATCCCATTCCTCCTTAGAAAAACGTCTACTGCCTACAGACCCTGATAACAACAACAAAAAATTTTAAAAAATGTTTCAGAGGGGATTGAAAACTGAGGTCTGGAGTTTCATTGCTGGGCTATTAATCAAAATGTGATAATGGGGACTAAAAGCATTATTTCTTCAGATTTAAAATAAAATATTACTATCCAAGGCTCCAAATACCCAACATGTGATTAATACAGTCAGATCACAGCAGTACTAAAGTGGTCCTGCCATAGGATCTCAGTGGGCCAGATGCTGCAGAGACAGCTTTTCATAGCAAAAAGCAGCCAGCGCCGGCACTCCCAAGCTTTTGGACCTCGCTCAAGGTAAAGGCACAGGGAGACACAGCAGCTGTGTCGCAGGAGAAGGGAGTCTGCACTGCAGCAACAGGCTCTGTGCCTGGAAGAAATGCTACAACCTCTGGGCCAGATGCAGCAGTAAAACCAATACCGAGTTCCTGGCATGTCCTGCTAATACAGCTTTGGTGGCCTGTATCAAATGAGTTGCTAGTCACAGTCTTAACAGGCAGCTTCAGAGACCCGGGTGGCCATACTTTTCATTCAAAGAGCAGGTTAGGGGAGCTGAGTGACCTCAGATCGACATGTCCCTTTATTTTCTAGTGGGAATTCCCCTCGATGCGTGCAAGGGAAAGCACATGTCGGTTCTGACAAACCCCCCTCTCCTCTGGGCTGTGGCCACTTCCAATTTCTGCATGTCCTTCTAGGAGCTCTCCTCAATGCTAAGAAAAAAGGCTGCCATAATCTTGTTCTCAATTAGTTAAAGCTAACTCTGGTTCCTCTTTGAAATGCAGGCTCACAAAGGCACAGAAAGATCCCCATTTTTTACAGAGGTGCAGCAAGAGGAGATATTGACCCGCTCCCAGTGAGCGGCAGGACCTGCGGGTTTGCCTTCACCAACACAGCCAGCTTCTCACTCCTCTCCCAGAGCACACGCTTGAAACCTCAAGATGGGAACCCATACAAAGACTTGTGTATGATCCCTAACTCTCTCCTGAAGTCTAGCACGTTATAAATTAGGCTACTAACCTCTCCATGCAGGCTGCAACGCTTGTCCAAACTAGCACACATCTAAATGGAGAAAGCGAAATTCACACTTAAAAGAAGGAAGCACAGGGCCCCATCACCACAAGACTAATCACGTATACAAGTAAAGCCCACAAAGACTGCATCTCTGATGGGATTAACATGGAGCAGACAGGCTGCCAGCAAACATCACCTCCCCGTAGGCCCCGGGAAGCTGGAGGAGGGAAGAGCGTGCAGAAGCAAGGAGATGACTCAGAGGGAGCCCCAGCTCCCTGCAGAGCCGGTTGTAGGCACAGCAAATCCACATCCACAGCAAAACCCCTCAGCCACCAACTTTCCTAGGCACAGGCAAATGTGCACAGGTGCTGCTGAGCTCCAGATGTTTCCCGTTAGCAATGGCCCAGGTGTGTGGGGTGGTTATAAATGTGCCAGAGCAGGAGAAGGGTCTGTAGGGTATCTGGTAACTGCTTGGGGTGCCCTCTGCTTTTACAGCTGTATGTAGCATAGTTTCTTTTTCTCTGCTTGAGAAATTTAAGGTAGAAAAGGATGAGGGGAAGGCTGGCGTATGTTGTTCTTTAGGATTTGATAGCTCCGTTTCTATGTGTGATGAGAGTAGTGGATGAAGAACTGGTGGGTGGGGAAGTTGCCTTGGAGGCTTACTGGGAAAGGCAGTGACTTCTGAGTTGTATCTGACTTGCACCAACAAGGTGAAAAGCAGAATCTGTTGTGGTTACATGAACAGTAACTGAAAGGATTTGTATTTGCTAATTCTGGGGTACTCTTCCTTAGCCAATGACATCTATGAGTGATCAAGGCTTCTGTGTATGTGGGATCGGGGTGGGGAAGTGCATGTGGCGAGTAGAACTAATGCCTTTGATAAGGCAAGGAAGAGGGTGGCTGGTCTACCTGTGTAAGTAACACTGTCTTCCTCTGCCCTTCTCCCTCTAACAAAGCAGGCCAGTATCAGCTCTACCTGTCCTGTTTCATATGGTGACATGGATGACTGGGACAACAACAATGAATTCATTCAGCGACTGGATTTTTCTAGTTGTGGCGAAGACAGTGAAGACAGAAGCGTACATGAGGAGGATGCCCCGAGCTCAAGCCCCCCCAGGAGCTGCGAGTTCCAGAATTGGCAAGAGAGCAGTCCTCTGCCAGCAACCCCTCAGAGAAAGCTTAGTGAGATTTTCCTGAGCAGGACGAAAGCCTGGGTGAGTCCCACCCTGAAGCCTTCCCCGGCCATGAGCAAGAGCCGGGGTAATGCTGAGACACCGCTGCACATTACCTGGAAAAAGCTGCAGCTGTGTGACACCCCGCACACGCCCAAGGTAATGGCATGTGTCAACTCTGTGTCTGAGCAGGCAAGGTCTGCGGTGTCTCTGGGGCATCACTGCGTGGGTGGTGAGGGCATCTGTTGTTAGCTCTGTGGAAAGCATTTTTTTTAACGTTACTGTTGTTAGCATCTACTCTTCCCTTAGGAACCTGGACCACGAGCTCCTTAGCTATGGGAGGGTTATTCTGTGAGTGCAAACAGAAACCTGTGTGTGGGAGCAAGTGTCTTGACTCTTTCCAAGCTGTTTTTAAAACCAATTAGTTGGTGTTGGGCCAGTCTGACTTAAAAAAACAAGCAACCTTGGCTGCCCGTGTGCCCCTCACACTCTGCTTAGGTGAGTGGACATCTGTAGCATCTCTGGAGGAAGTGTGCACCGTGCTCCCAGAGGGATAAATGCATCTTTCTTCAAGGAGCTCATCATTCCAGTGGGAGCTTGGAGACAGGCAGCTGCCCTGACTGCTCTGTTCAGCACACTTTTGGATGTGAGTGGGTTTTCTCTTGAAAGAGAAAATTGGAAATGGTGTTGTGGCTGGGGTATACTTTGTCTGGCAAGTCTGGATCGCCTCTAACCAGCTTGTCCAGTGACACCAATTCTCTTCTTGTATGAAACTGAGCTGCTCAGTGAATTTGGGGAAAGGGTGTCTTTGTTCTCAGGGTAGCAAATCCCCTGTGGAAGGAGTTACAAATCGGTGTGTGCTTGTGGAGGAAGGTTAGCCTGTCTTCCTCTATGTCACTGTCCTAAAAATGTAACTTACTGACTGAACTAGTTTCTTGGGAGAATGATCCCAGCCCCTATTTTCTGTGAAACTTCTTGTGTAGAATATAATACAACTGCTTTTTGTCTTCTGTAAGCACAAGTGGAGACTTGGTGCCAGCTTCTCTGTTCCTAGATAGCTTCTGTTGTGTGCACTGGCTTCTACTATTCAAAACTTGCAATGAAATGTAGCTCTTCCAGTCCTCTCTGAATATTCCTGCTCTACTGATAGACTGGTTGCTCCTTTGCTTAAGTGGTACACAGAAGATCAGTCTTTTTAGTACTTCTGAGCTAGGATTTGACATCTGTCCCCCTCCAGAAACCTGATTATGTGGAGAGGATGACCCTATGGCCACCTATGACCAACTGGCCATATTTACTGAGGAATGGCCTTCTGCTCTCTAGGAGAAAGGGGCTCTAAACAGCATCACTCCAAGAACTTCCTGCAATGACCCTTTATAAGAAATCTCCCTGAATCTCATCTGAAAATAGGTGAGAGGTCTAGAATCTCTTCCAGTCCAGATGGGCTACTGGTAGCGCAGGGTGCTTTCAGTGTGTGTTCTTGTGTAGATGACATGTTGGCTGGATGCTTCAAGACATGCTGCCTGTGGTTTGTCACCTTGTAGCCCATGAGAAGCAATTGCACTAAATCAACAATTTATTTTCCTTTGCTGTCTTCTGGGAGAAAGGTCTTTGTTTCCAAACATGCTGCAAAAGGTAGGCTCTAAAGGGCCTAAATCTGCTTATAAATGAGGCTGAGAGCATTGATCTTGGAACATTTGAAGGTGAGAGAAAGGGTAAGAGAGCAGAGCCACATCTAACTGCAGACAGATGAGCGCTGGAGCCCCAGCTAGGGTGCATGGCAGAGGAGGCAGATGATTGTATTTTGTAGACTTACCCAATCGCAGAACAGATTGCTAGAGCTAGTTATGGTAGCTGCCTTACACTGTATGGCAGCAGCTACTCTCAGATGATGTTACAGGAGACAAGTCTGCTTGATTACCAAATAGAGCCCTAGTAGAGCAGATGGGAACTGCATGTGTACAACAGCAGGCTGCAATGGTATTTTAGATCCCTTTCTTGACTTGTGGCTAGACTAGAACATAGCCACAATTCTACAGAGCTTCTAGGCTGCTGGGTAAATTGGGCTTGGACATATACTGCTTTTAATACATCCATATGCAGAACTTTTCTATCCAAGAGCAAGGAGATGCAGACAAGACCTTGAGAAAGTGATCAAGAAGCACTTTCAGGGTCGTAGTAAACCAGTAGCTGAACTTCCAAGTATGGTGTAGAAATAGAGGGATGTCCCTGAAGTAGCTATATCCATGAGTGCAGAATCAATTAGGTGGATGCAGGATATTGCATGCAGCTCTAGTGGTTTTTTTATCTTCAAAAACTTTGAATGAGAGGAGGAACTCTAGATACAATCCTGGAGCCACATCTCCACTCACAAGAGAGACCACTGTTGGATCAAAAAAATATAGAAGTGTCTTGATCTTCATGACAGGGAGAGTTCTGGGCTCTTGAAGGGCTTTTCACTAGCAGAAACAGATATGTTAAAAGCCCCTTTAGCCCTTACACCACTCTCCTGAAGCTGAAACAAGTCAAAACCAAACATATTTCAAAAAGCTGATGGTTACCGAAGGGGTCAAATCGCAGAAAGTAAGTAGATTTTTCTGTCTTCAGATCAAGACTGGGTGCTTCTCTGAAGTCAGGCTTTACTCAGCCCAAGGTTTTGGACTAGTAGGTGAAAACAAATGGTCCGTCTTCTGTGGGAAGCTGAACTATAGAAGATACAAAGGTTCCTTCTGAACTTAAATTTCTGAAACTCTGGATTTTCTTCTCAAGGAGAACTGTTGTAACCAGAATTCATTTTGCCAGTAGCCATACAAAAATATTTCTACCAACTTCCCCTATACTAATGCTGCTTATTGCTGGGGAACCGAAAGGAAACTTGGCTGATGTTCTACCTCATCCCCTGACAAACCTGTCCTGACCAAACTGATGCAACAGTCCGCGCCTGACAGGACTAGGTCTTCCATGTTAATGCAACATATGATGCAATTTCTGTGTCTCTGTAGATGGGAAAGATGAGCAGCTGGCTCCCCTTGAGGACTGTGCTTGCCAAAATGGCTCTGCAGACCTCACCCAAGTCAGCAGAGAATAGAGTCTGAAAGGGTGCAGCAAAGAATGTAGTACTTTGTGGAAGGAGAAGAAAACTGTCAGGACTAAATTAGGGATGGAGGGTTTTAATGATTCAGCTATCCTGAGAAAGGGAGCAGAGACTTTATTCTGACATAGCAGCAACAAAAACGTTTTGCTGGCTTACCTGCCACTTTATTTTTCTCAATACAGAGCCTGTTATCGAAGACAGCTTTTCCTTCACCTGGGACAAAGGTCCCACCCAAAGGCTTCCGACATCTGAGATTTACTCCTGGTGCTGACTCAGATGACTCTACCCAAGCTTCTCTTGTCAACATTAATCCCTTTACACCAGAGTCGTATCGACAAATGCTCTTTCTTCCTAATGGCAAGCGGAAGACCAGAGGAGAGCTGTAAGTAAACTACTCTTAAATAACAGGCTGGAAGGAGACTGTTTGGAGGAGATAAGTAATGATGGAGACGTTTAGTACCTGGACTTACTTGCTAACAATGAATCATTCACTTCCGTAGTATTCATTGGTGCAGAGTAAACATTAGCAGACATATGAAGGTAATAGAAAAATAAATAAAATCAATCATTTAATTTGTTCAGAAATGTAAGTGGGGCTCACAGCTATCCTCAATGCTATGGCTGTGGGAGAACTTTGTACCTCTTTCTTTCTCGGCCATGGGTAGAGTGGAGCTTGAATCAGTTATGCACGTACCCACAACTCTGAAGAAATGATGTGCATGTTTGCATGTAATACAGCTTTTAAGATGGGTGCAGGCTACTGCTGGCCTGCAAAAGTTCTGGATCTGGTCTGGGTTAACAAAGACACAAATTTAGTCAAATACCTGTGCACTACAATGATGTTCAGCTTCTTTCATAGCCCCAACTGTAACAGATGCTTAGCTGGGTATCCTCCTTGAAAACACAGTGGGGCAGTTCTCTCCTTCAATAGGAGCTTGTTGTGCAAAATCATCTCCCATGTAGCTTCACCAGTAATAAGGTGGCCAGGAGAATGATGCCCCTGAACAGTACCGCCCACAGGACAGAATAGCATTGAAGTTGGTATGTGGAGGCTTTCTAAATGGAAACAAAGACTTTCTAACCTGGGTCTACAGTCTTTAAGGCCTCATCTAGAAACTCATTGTGTATTAACACTCTACAAAATGTGTCTTTAAACTGTGAAGCAAGGTTTGGAGATTCTTTTGAAAAATGTTTTCATTTCAAATCTCAGTTGGATTGCTGCACTGAAATGATACATCCAGACTTTCCTAAACTTTTGTTATAGGAGGGATCCTGATCCAAGAAGCCAGATAAAACAGGAGCTACCTACAAAGGTGAGTGTCTGTGTATTTCCCCTCACAGAGCAGATAAGATGCTTGTAAATATTTGGTGCTTGATGAAATTTATTCTGCTATTGGAGTATAAATCATGGCATTATGACAGAGGATGAATACCTATGACAGAATAATTCCAACCTGAATGTTTTATGTTAACATTTGTTTGAGATGACAAACTTAGAAATTACTCCTATCTCTAAAGGAAACTTGTATGAAAGCAGATCTGAAACTTTGACAAGTAATGCTAAAACTCATTGATTTTGGTCAGGAGGTCTTGCTAAGAAACAGAATATAATTTGGGTTCCTCAGGGGGAACTGTATTACTATATTATTGAGTTAGCATAAATACTGACTGTACCTTTGTGGGTCAGAAAAGCAGGTGTATTGCTGTTCCTATGAATCGGTGTACTGAGCATCTTTGGATGTGAATGGAACATGGCTTCTATATTGCAAATAATATATGGACCTGCACCACAAAAAAACACAAAGACTGAGCTGAACAGCTCTGATGTGGATAAGTACTGAGGGCAGAGTTTCAGTTGCAGTAGTGATAATGGCAAACTTATGAAGCAAGGCAGCAAATTCTGTGCTCTCCTTCAGTAGGAAAATGTCCAGCTGGGGGGTGTCTGTGTGCCTTGGGGTACAAGGGAAGGCCCCACCACAGCTTAAGTAACTACAGGACAGCAAACACTGTCTTACAACTCAAAACCAAGTTCTCTTGCTGTTACCAATGTCCATGCTTTGTTGGCAAACCTCAGCAGCAGGGTGTGTTGGCCTGGCTGCACGGAGCAGAGTACAAGGTCTCATGTACCCCCAGTTGCGCTGGCAGAACTAGGCAACTGGTGTGGGAACCTGTGTCCTGCAGCCGCCTTCCTCCTTCCCAGTTTTATCTGGGGGGGAGCTACTCATCCAGCTGGCTTGTGGAAAGCAAGCCAAGCATGAATTAAATATCTGTGTTCAGATGAGGCAAAAATCTCAATTTTCCTGAGCAGCTCCTTGAAGGAAGTATCTTGTCTTGTGCAAGTAGGTGGAATTTTTCATTGTGATTGTGAAATAATTAAACTTACTGGAAGAATAATGGTACCCTCTAGCCGAGGAGGCTGGTATTGCAGAAAAACTGGTCTCCATGGAAAAACTACAGCTGCAGAGTAAATCTGCTACCAGGTAACATCTGGGCTTACCATAATTAATGTTTTCTTCAGAAGAAAGCCTCAAATAACTTGTGGCTTACTGAAATATTATCCTGCTCGAGTGCTGATTGATTAAGTATGTAATATAGATATAAAACTGTGTACTAGGAGGTATCTTTATTCTCTGAGCTTTTTAAGATACTGTAAAATATAGCTGCCTTAAGAAATACAACGTGTTGTGAAGGGGTGCAGTTTCATATGGGCCACATCCTTACTGGCTGTAAGGACCAACTCTTTACCCTCACCCATAAAGATCATATACCATATACTACAGCAATCACACAGTGGTTTCTGTGGAAACCACCATGCAACATGAGCCACTGTCCCTGTAAGGGATGCAGGAGGATGAACAAAAATCATAGTCCACTTTCTTGTTCACTTCATGTTCCACTGCTTATCTCTTCTCTGCTTATCTCTCCTGCCAGTAGACATCACTCTACAAGCAGTACCAGCAGCTCCTATTTCCCTAGTGACCCTTACTGTAGCAATAACAATGTTCCAGCTCTTCTGCAGGGTTTCAGCCCTTTGTGGGAAAGTGGCTCCCAGTGAGAAATCACTGGGAATACAAACAGATACACTGAGACCTGCTAATCTGCTATTAGTCAACAGCTGGTGCTTCAAACCTGATGAGAGACTGAACTGATGCAGAATGTCCTCTCTGCAGGCAACCTTAGCTGCCAGAGTGAAGCAGCTCTTGCATAGCTGGGGCCACATTAAGCCAATGCATCAAGCTTCTCTCCTGAGCTCAAAATAGGCAAAACACAAGTTCAGTACTTGAGTCTGGCTAATTCAGAGGTACTGGGCTTCCACCTACCAAGGCTGGTAACAGGTCTTCTGGAGTATGCAGTAGCTAAGCAAAAGAAAAGTATTTTGTTGTTGCCTGCTGTTCATGCCTGATTCCATCACTCATGGGTCTAGGAACTGGCCAGGGCTGCCAAGAGAAGAGATGTGATGGTAGTAACCCAAGGAGGCTTAGGCACATACAACCAACTAGACTACAATTTTCCTTGGCTGCAATTTCTACCTCTATGGCTAGCAAGTAATGATTAAAAAAAAAAAAAGCCAAAATAAAAACTTGACCAAACCAGGCCAAGATGGCCTTTGTTAGGTGGTCAGAAAAAAACCACAACATGTGTAAGCAAAAGGCAGTGTTTCAAGAAGAACTGGCAGCGCACCTGCATGTGTGCCTGGATGAGCATCCAGAATGGAAGAGGGAGCAACATGGGTGCTCTGTGAGAGGAAGTGCTACACAGCTCTAAACCTGATAGATGATATTATCTAAGTCTTTCAACTCATACTTGTCTCCGCTGTTTTTGTGACCTTGTAGAGATATCCTCTGAAGGAGAGCAATATGGTTTCCCGCTACAAGAAGGAGTTCCTGGAACTAGAAAAAATTGGTGTGGGGGAATTTGGCTCTGTCTACAAGTGCATCAAACGCCTTGATGGATGTGTTTATGCCATCAAACGCTCCAAAAGGCCTCTGGCAGGATCCTCGGATGAGTGAGTGTGCTAGCTAGAAACTGCCAGTTGAAATGATGGGCATGTTCTTGGGAGGTGTGATGGGGAAGGAGGGAGCGTGGATCGAAAGGTATCTGAGGGGTGGCATGAGCAAAAACTGGCTGCTGTTGCACTCCCAAGTAACAGCTGGGAGAGTGGGGGAAGTTACGACTTCAGGACTATTGGATATAAATGTCTGAGAAAAGGAAGAAGCCACATGTATTGCAAAGTGAGATGACAGCTTACCTGAACTCCTCGGGTCCAGTCTCTTTAAAATCATAACTGTCAAATAGTTCATTTGTGGTAGGTGCCTGCCCTGCTGTATGGGCAGCACTGGTCACATCTGTATTGACCAGCTAGCGTTGTCCTGCATGCTAAAGCAAAGTCTTTGAAGATGCCTTTGCCTGTTTAACAAAAGACTTGCTCAGTGATTTTTTTTGTTGTTGTTGTTTTTTGCCAGCTGCTCAGCACATTTGAGCAAGGGCAGGTTTTGCTTCAGCAGCTGTGAGAGCCAGCTGGTCTGCCAAAACCCAAGAGAAAGTCCTAAACACATCTGCTTTCCCTTTCTCAAGCCAGGCTGCAAACCAGGGCTCCTCTCATGGTCCCAAGCAGGACCCTGGTACCCTGTCACCACTGCTTTTTCTGTGTGCGCTTCTCTAGGCAGCTGGCACTGCGCGAGGTTTATGCTCATGCTGTCCTTGGACACCACCCCCATGTTGTGCGCTACTATTCCGCATGGGCAGAGGACGATCACATGATTATCCAAAATGAACACTGCAATGGTAAGAGCTGTGACATTGTTAAAGGCTGAGATCTCAGGATGGGTGCAGTTACCTTCTTTTGTTCTTAAATATGGGACGTTTTGGCTTACAACAAAGCAAACTGCACTGGGGCTACAGTTCCGTGGAGAATCCAGTAAGGGCTCAGAATGTTTAGACAAAGCTCTGAATGGTGCCAAAGTCTTGCAAGTAGTGAGTACCCTCTAATTTGTGGGATTTTAAAACTGTTCCTCTGTGTTGGCTGGCCTGGAACAGTATTCCCCATGCTGATGCTTATTGCTGTGTCTGAGACTACCCAGGTAAAACCTGGTATGAGTGACTCAAGAGCAGTTAACTTAAGTGCCATGTATCTTGGAAACAAACCCTTCTTAATGAAGGGGAGTAATGATTTGAAGAGTGGCTACCTGGTTCAGGTGAAGGCACCTTGCATCTTGGCTGGAGGAAAGGGCTCAACAGCTGCAGAGGAACAGAGCTAAATAATGAGGTAAAGTGTAAATGGGGTGCTGCAGGCAGGGTGGTATACTCTTATTTGGGTTTGCCCTTGGCCATACCACTGTTTGGGAGACATTGGAAGAGACACCTCTGGCTACCAGAGGAGCTGAAGGCAAATATGTAGCTCTCATCTTTCAACTGCTCCTACAGTCTTGGGGCTCAATGAGTGGTGATAGCTGTTTGGAGTAATGACTTCAAATCTGGTGGAGGCAACCATGAAACATGGTGATCATTGCTGCGGCACTGATGCATTTCTTGCATTCTAGTGGACGAACATCTGAGACTAAAGGAGAAGTGGTGAAAAAGCAGGCTGATGCAGAGAGAGGCCATGGTATTTGCTAGTCCTGAAATAGCCAGAGTGCCTTAATGGAGACCCACAAAACTCTGTTTCTGTGTCAAATGTTACATTCTTCAATCAAAAATCTGCTAGCGAGGAGCTTAATTTCCTTGCTTCACCATTCATATACCTGCTTTCTGCCTGTAAGCATGGCAAAAGTCATTAACTTTTCCACTGTTCACTTGCAGCAGCATCAGCATCACTACCAGGTCAGCCCTTCTGGTGCTGTACGTAGAACTGCAGTTGCTCAGTCCTTGGCAAGCAGGAGGCAGGGCACTCTGAGGCAATGGAAAGGCCTGGAGCCAAACGGTGATGTCCAAGTTTGATCACTAGAGCATATATAGTTGGTCTGTTTGGGGGTTGTCACTAGCAAGCCTGCAAGTGCTCTGGGCAATAGTTCCTACTAAGCTATTTCAAACATGCTGCTCCATAAAATCTTTGTCAGGTCTCAGACTGACTGTTTTCACCTAGGTGGGAGTCTCCAAGACGTGCTGCTGGAAAATGTGAAGCTTGGCCAGTATTTCCCAGAAGCAGAGCTCAAAGAAATATTGTTACAGGTCTCCATGGGGCTAAAATATATCCACAACTCTGGCCTTGTGCACCTGGATATCAAACCTAGTAAGTATAGTGCTCTCCTCCTTTGTGGAGGGTCCTCCAGGGGTAGGACCTATTACAGTGCTTCAAAGGAAAGAGGATCTTGCCCTAAAAGGTGAATGTCTTGTGGGTTTTTTAATCTTGCCACTACTGCTGCTCTAAAACTGAGCCTTCTCTGACAGTTGGCAGCATATTACTTCTGTCTCATGATGTTCATAATCCTGGCTCACGGGAATTGCTTTCATACTGGTGGAGCAAGTAGGGCTGCTAATGAAGACGGGGACTTCCTTACTTGCTGCTGTCTTGTTGCACAACACTTGACCTTTGTATGTGAGAGCTGGAGTGAAAAGTGAATATTTATTGTAATAAATAATCCCGAGGGATTAAGTTCCTGCAAAAAATAGTAACAAGCTTTCCTGTCTGCAGCTGAGGATGGGCACTTCCAGGGCAATGCTCCCCCCGCCCCAGTCACATAGTTATGTCCTTATAGTAGAGCTCCTTTTTTTTCCTGCTGAAATCATGCTTCTAGTTTGGGGGGCAGAGGGAGGGGCAGAAAAGTTGATTACACTAGGATATCTTATGCACAAGATACAACTGTCTTCTGTCGGCTGTATTGCTGAATACGTGAGCTGGGCAGAAAGACTAATGGGTGGGAAGCATTTGCATAGTTTCTCTGGCTGCAAAGCTTAACTAGCTTGACAGGTGGGATTTTTACAAAGTTGTCAGGCTGCTGCAGTCTGGCTGCTGATATCACACAATTGCTAAACTTCACTGTCTTGCAGGCAATATCTTCATCTGTCACAAGCTGGCAGCTGTGGGCCCTGCTGGGCAGGAAGAGAGTGACAGTGAAGATGAATTCTCTTCTGGTGTGGTGTATAAAATTGGTAGGTTTTAGCCCACTTTACAACTGTCTTAACATTAGGGCTGCTCATTACTGCCTGATATTTATCTGCTGGCTGAAGAGACCTGCATACAAAACTGCTAGCATAGTCCTGAATGCCTCTGCTACTTAGCAGAATTAATTCCTCTAAGGAGACAAATCCTAGAAAACTCATGTGCTTGTTTCCAAGCCCAGATTCCTGAGTAGGAGCAGGCTTGCTCTCTTACTCAGTATTTCCTGATTGCTCTGTTGGTGCCTATAAAATGCAGGCTTTTATTGATGGAGGAGATCTACATCAGTTTGCTCCATTAGTTGCTTGTTCTTTGTCTCAGGTGACCTCGGCCATGTGACATCAATAACAAACCCCCAGGTGGAGGAAGGAGACAGACGTTTTTTGGCCAATGAGATTTTGCAAGAGGTACAGCTGCTAGTGGGGTGGTGGGAAGAACAGGGTGGTGAGCAAGTGAGGAGAGATCCACTGTAGTGAAATCATTAGTCTGGCATATTCCTTATCTCCTCTTTCTTGTGTCTGGTCTGGCTGTGAAATCAGTAAAATTAACACTTCACTAAGAATAGTATAGGCATGGGTCTTGTAAATATTGAATGTACTTCATAAGTAACTTTATCATTAGGTTATTGCAACTATTCTACTGGCAAGGGATGAATGGGACAAAACCTTTGTCAGTTCGGAGAGATTTCATGTTGCACACACAGCTGAGATTAAACTGCTGGATGTGACTACTGAGGAATATATGCACCCAGACAAATGCCTTGTGCAAGAAATACTGATCAGGTAGCGTGGAGAGGTGGGAGGTATAACACACCTCTTGAACTGGCTGCAGTTTTGCCACTCTGGCAAAAAGGGAATCAGTATGTTACAACCAGCTTGGATGTGTTCATCAACTCTGGTATTTAAGTGACGGTATCTTTTGTGCTGCAAGTGGATTTAGGAACTGTTAAGTCAATATATCACATGCAGTCTTTAGTTTTAGTTGGGTGTGGCTAGCTTATTGCCTTGTCGGGAAGGCTGGAGGCACACATTTGTTAGGTCACCCTCTGGATTTGCTGCGGTGATCCTAATGTGGGCTGCAAGCCCCTTGTGACTGGGTGAAAGCTAATGTGCTATTAGTTACCAATACTACTTGCTATCAATGTTTTTATCCTGAAGAGGAGAAAACGGCTAACTGGGATAGTGAAGGCAGTGTCATACATATACTTGTTTGGCTGTTTCTTTTTGAGCTGGTATCCCAACCCACCTTTGTTCAGTATAGCAAGATGTTCACTTTCTATAACTGTTTGTCTCCTCTCTGCAGCAATACTGCTGTTTGCCGAAGGCAGACATCTTTGCCCTGGCACTCACAGTAGCTCTAGCGGCTGGCACGGCACCGCTGCCTCACAACGGGGCCATGTGGCACCACATCCGCAAAGGCAATATCCCACCGATCCCCCAGAAGCTTTCTTATCGCTTTCTTGAACTCCTCAAGGTGAGGCAGTAGTCTTGGCAGGATGGGGGTTTTTCCAGTTGGCGTGTGATGGAGGGAGTGTTAAACCCTGGACTCCTTTGCCTTCTAGCTCATGATTGATCCTGACCCAGTGGAAAGACCTTCTGCCACAGCTCTTACTAAACATCCAGTTCTCCGTCCTTCACGCGGAAAAGCTGTGCAGCTCCAGAAGCAGCTAAATGTGGAGAAGTGCAAGACTGCCATGCTGGAAAGGTAGGGCTGGCTTGGGCATGAAGGGCAGAAGACGTGGGCACCACAAGTGCTGGTCACCAGGCTTGAATGTAGGGTGGGAGTGTTGGGAGACCCAATGTGCAGAAATACCCAGTCAGCTCCTGTGCCTAGAGCTGGGAGGGTGATGGGGCTGTGGCAGGGACTTGTAGTGCTCAAGCAGCTGTGGCTCGCTCCTGGCTTTGAGGAGCTGGCTAAATTAGAGCAGTGAACTTGCATGTGTCCTGCAACCACCGGTGATGGAAAATACTGATACCATATGCAGGCAGTGGGAAGGTGAGGAATTGATACTGCACTGAGATAGTGGTCTAGCACAGAAGGAAGAGAAATATCAGGTGGTGGCAGACATCCTCTTTCCCCTTGCTCCCTCTCACTGCCGTAGGCAGTTATGTTTTGAGGTGCTGGGATCTAGGAACTGCCCCACCACCCCTCTTAGTGCAATAGTCAGCTGGCAATAGATTTTCCATGTAGACAGGAGAGCATATGCTCTGGGAGAGCAGCAAGCACCAGGGAAAAAAAGGCAATGGAAAAGAAGCATGTGCCTTTGTTAGGTATTTGTGCTGCATGAGATAGCACTGATCTAAGCTCCACAGTTCACAAATATCTGAAACAATGGGAGAAAAACTGAGCTAGGGACTCCTCATACTGGTGCCAGTCCAGGTGTGTTGCTGACCTGATGCATAGTTTTCTTTTGGTAAACTATCAAAGCTGATCTGTTCTGAAGTAGAAACTCTAGGGAAACCTACAGTAATCTTTGTGTCACCCTCTGGAGTCAAAAGTCACCACTCTCCAGCAACGCTAGAGTACTGCAGTAATCCTCTTGCGCAAGACTGTTCATAGCTTTCTTCCGTAGCTGATGGGGATTTGTGCATGACATGGTTTTCTTCCTCTCCTCTTCCTTCCATCTCCCCCCTGCAGGGAACTTAAAGCAGCCCGCCTTGCCCAGACCCTCATGAAGGACCAGCCCTTAGGAAGTGCCAAGTTGCAAGAGTATGAAACCTCTTCTAAGCAGAACAGCAAGCGCCTGGTGGGAGGGAAGAGCTGTCGCTCATTTAGCTTTACTTTGGGTTACTGAACTTCTGTGTTGTCCAAAAAGCTCTGGCTGCTGAATGGCCCTGTGAAAGCAGAGGGTCTGCACAGACCAATGCCCCATATTAGCTCTCCCTGTCATGGTTTTTGTTTCCCTCATTAGCTATGATGAGATGCTGGCTGAGGGAAGAATTACAAGCTTACAAGTGTCAGATCATGGGACTTAAGATTATTGTCCTCAACCTTTTACCTGTTTAATTTCTTGTGTAACTGGACTTGTTCTAGGCTAAGAATAGCTTTGCCATACAAGGGAAAGGATGGCATTTCCTCTACTCGCTTCCCTCTTTGTTTAGTTGGGCCCTATTATTGATATTTTTGTGGTCTTAACACTCTGGCCACCTGTGTATCTTTAGAGGGGAGATAGTGGCTGTACATGGAGACAGCATCTACAGCTGGGTCCTCCTACAAGTGAGGAAGTGGAGACTATGGTAGACAGTTTTAACTAGATGTCAGGAGACAGACTTGTTACATAGCAGTCCTGGTGGACTTGGGATGCAATTTGAGTGGCATTTCATTGAGGGGGACAAAGAGTAAAAGGAAACACTTTGAGTTAAGGGGGCCTTGTGGAAGTTGAAGGAAAACTTCCCCTCCCTTAACTTTCAGTAACAAGCACGATATCATCTAGCTGATGTGGTTAAGCTTTTGCAGACTAGTCCCTGATGCCTGACTAATTTTATGCCGATCGGTAGGGACTCCTTGCTTAAAGTGGGGGGAATGCCTGTTGTGTGCTGGTGGGTGGGCCTGTGTACCGGTTTCCCTTCCAGTATCTTACACATGGTGCAACCACCTGCCTGCAAACTGCAGCCTTTCAGTGAAGATCAGGGACATTGGAAAGGGCTCTTTAGGCCTTGTCAGGTTGTTTTTTTTTTTTTGGAGTTGCCCATGTAAAGTGTGTGTACGTTTTTAGCATTAATTAAATCTCACCCCCCTGCTTAATGTAACTTTCTGAATCCTTGTCGGCTCTTATCTCTAGCTGTGGTAGTCGGGCATGAACGATGTACTGTTACGAGGGAGAGTGTAAAGTTGGCAACTTGGTTATTTTCAGGTTTTACTGAAGTTTGTTTCCAAGTCTTGGACAGTGATGGCTTTTAAACTGTTAGATCCTATCTTTTAAGAAGCGAAACGCGCAAATAAAGATTTTAATCCTTTTACCTATGACGGAGTGACTTTTTCTTTCTTTTTCCTTTCCCCCCCGCCCTTTGGGCCTCCTTCCCCGCCAGCCCCGGAGATCTCAATCACCCGTGGGCGAAAAGTGTGGCGGCGGGAGCGAGGAGCCGGCCCGGCTGCGGTGCGCTGCCTTCTCCCGCCCCCCCGGGCCGCTCTCCCCCGCGGGTCTCCGTAGAACCGCCAGAAGGGGAGAGGGTCGCGTTTCCCCCCGGACCCTCTTTGCGCAGGACCCATCGTGTCCCTTCCGCTTCCGGTCGTCTGGGCGCTGCGGGGCCGCGGCGGGAGAGGTGCAGAGGGCGGAGAGGTCGGGCGGGAGCGGGCGGGGGGGCTGGGGCTGTCGGCGGCGGGACGAGGCTCCCTCCGGCGCTGCTTCAGCCGTGCTTTTCCCTCCGCAGGCGCGGCGGCGGCATGTTGCGGCGACCGGCGTGGCAGGTAGGCCCGTGCGGGAGGCCGGGGTCGTGGGTGGCGGTTTAGCGGTTCCCTGGAGGAGGGGCGCCCCCTCCCCCGGGCCCTGGGCCTGGGCTGCGGCCCCAGCGGGAGTTTGGCCCTAACTTTACGTCCCCGGGGTGCCCGCACGGCCGCAGTGCTCGGAGGGGGTGTGTGTGCTAAGAGCCCTCCCGTCGCGGGGAGGGGGTGGCGGCGAGGAGAAGCAGCTCCTGCCCCTTCTCAGCCCACCGCGGTGCTTGTAATAACTTCCTCGTCACGGAAGCTGGTTTTCACTGCCGCCCCCAGTCGCAGCGTTATAACGTGCGACGTGCGGGGGTAGCCGAGGGTCCCGGACCCGCGCCTCCCGGCAGGGACGCCGCTGCTCGCCTCTGCAGCGTGGGCTGCAAGGGCCGGCGGAGCGCTCTGCTGCCGGATGGGGCGTTCGCGGAGCCTCGGCTGAGCTGTGCTGCCTGCGAGCGGATTTTCCTATGCCAACCAGCTGCAGCTGCTGGTGCCTTTACCGCAGCACTGAAAAAATGATGTATTAAAAGGTCTGGCTTATGTATGGAATGAGTCTTAGATGATTTGCATATGCATCAACGGGTCATCCAGATGTACCAAAGAACTTTCGTTTTGCAAGTTGCGTTTCCTCTGGTTTTGCTCCTCTGTTCAACACAGGACTGTCAGTCTCGCCTTCCTTTAAGTTTTGCAACCATTTGTTGTAGGAGATGAGCTTTTCTTCCAGTTCCTGCGCATGGGCCCCTTGCAGAGGTGTTCCTGGGCTTTTTCTTTTTTCTAGGATGTGATATTTGCCAGTATCAAGTCTGTTCCTTTTCTTTTTCTCATTTGTGTTTAGCTGCAGCAATCAGGTTTTTGTGGCCTTGATTTGCTGTTTGGTTGGGAATGAGGGGTTGTCAGTGCATCACACTACTTATGGTGGCGGATAGATATATGTTTTGGGCACATCTTGTTAATCTCTGAAGTGAAGCAGAAGGCTGATGAAACTATCAAGACTCTGTTTCCAAAAACCAAACCCCAACCAGCTTAAACAACACCTCCATTTCAAACCTGCCCCACCCCGTCTCCTATTATGTATTACAGGAAAACAGTAGTTACTGCACGTCTCAAAAATAATTGCTGGAGATGTACCTTTGGGCCATTCTTTTTCCTAGGCAGCTTTTTAACCCCAGTTTAACCAAATATTCTTTGAATAATCCTATTGGTTACATTTAGCTGAACAGATTTCTTCCCTCAGTCCCCCCATAAGTCACTGGAAAAGAACGTACTTGCAAAACCTCTGTAATTGTTCGGAAAACAAGGTGTAAAAGCATGTGAATACTGCTCATACTTTGTGTCTTGGAAGCTAACGTCTGTCTGTTCCTTCAGGTACTTCGCCAGTTTGTAAGACATGAGTCTGATACAGTTGGCTCATTGGTTCTCGAAAGATGTAAGTAGCTCCTGAGATGAACCTTAGCTGTTACTCTTTGTGGTTTTTATCTCGGTTTTAGAATGGCTGAAATACGCCAGGAGAGGAACAGTTAGAAACAGTAGCTCCTGAATGCAGTAACTAGGAATGTATTGTTTCAAACAAACAGACTCTTAAGTAGCTTCCTATCTGGTTTGTCAAGTCAAGCAGCCTTTAAGGGGGAAAAGAAAAAAGCCCTGACCTGGAGTACAACCTGTAAAAGGCAGGTAGTCCTGCTTTATCAATGGCAGTGAAGTATGCTGTTGTCGTGTTTTCTAATCCTTGCATTTAGGTGTCTCATGTGCTTGTTTCTCAGACTCCCGTGTGCCTGGGGGGACTTGTTTGGGTGCTGCCGCTGCCCCAGCACGATTTGCTCCAGGTGTATGATTCAGACTTTACCATTCAGTTCATGTGCTCATTGTGCAAGAGTGATGGTCCCCCCGACCCCCTCCGGTTGTCCTTCAACAAGGAGAAGGAATAAATTGTGTCCATCCAGTCCTGGTACCTGTGTAAAAACTAGTGACCCTCTAATTCAGAGGATAGGGTGTAATAATGCAACTTTGTTGTTTTGAAAGTGTTGTTTTAAGGACAAAACAATGCAATGATATGGTTTTATCATAACGAAAAAAAAGTCAAGATAAGTAAATGCAGAATAGTCTCAAGTGACATATGGATGTGTCTGTGAAAAAGGAACAGAAAGAATAAAGAACCTTTAGCTTTCTAAATGAGCTTATTCAGCAGTGATAATGATAGTACAGGCACAGTCAACCATCTGCAGGGCCTGAATAAGCCAAAAGTCACAAGAGCTTGAAAAATGGTTAGGAGGTGCAGAAAGTCATTGTTCTGGCCCTTGACAAACGCTGCTGACTTACAACTTGCCATGATTAGAAGAATCATAATTCACCTGTATATGTATTTACTCTCTGTGTTTCAGCCATGAATCGTGTTCAGTTACTTGGTCGGGTTGGACAGGACCCTATCATGAGGCAAGTGGATGGAAAAAATCCCGTTACCATATTTTCTCTTGCAACCAACGAGATGTGGCGAACAGGGGAAAGTGATGTAACCCAGGGAGGTGAGTCTGCAATGAGCAACGTCCTTCTGCTGTGTTCTGAGGTTGTTTGCATATTCAGTAGCACCATGCTTTGTCTTCAGGCTGCCGTGTACATCTCTCAGGTGCAGGGAGGTTCCTTTGAGGTCAGTAGAGATGCTGGTGCATTTGTGTCTCTTACTGATGCCCAGCAGCATGTACCGAATAAAGATCTGCATGTTGACCTTCCTCTGGAGGAGAGGAAAGAGCGTTGAGTTGGCAGTTTTTCAGTGTTGGGGTTGCCAGAGGTGTAGCAGGTTCCATACTGTAAATTTGTATTTCAAGAGGGGAAAAACAAAGAACGATACATTTTCTCTTTGATTCTTCTATTGGTCTGCAGCTACAGGTGTCTCTTTTCGTCTTTAACTTTTGTTCAATGTGGAACGTGTGAGGGGAAAAAAAATTATTCTAGTATGAGCACTGGCTTCCAGGAAAACTGATCCCTTGGTTTGAACTGTGCTTCTGCATGATACTTTCATTTGGACACAGATGAGTGGAACACTATGGAGTGGCAGACTGAGTGCTAGTATACTTCCATTTTCACATCACTTTTCATAATTTGAGAACACCAACATGTCGAAACTAATTTCTGAGGCTTGTGTCAAATAAAGGATTTGGCATCCATCTTTGTTATTTTTATGTAACTTAGGTGATATCAGTCAGAAGACGACATGGCACAGGATCTCTGTCTTCAGACCGGGCCTCAGGGATGTTACGTATCAGTATGTGAAGAAGGGGTAAGTGAATAGCAAATATGGTTGAAGATTTAATGCCTTAATAATCAATTGACGTAATAATTACGGTGACCAGGAACTATACTAAAATAGAAGTGCCATAAAGTAAGTTAGTAGACATGCTACAGGCAAGTGAGGCAAAAGCCTGTGTATTCAGAATCAGATATAGAGGAGAAAACAGCTGTACCGTTCTCTGACCAGAACCAAATACTTCATTTTTTTCAGTGCTCGACTCTACGTTGAAGGGAAGATAGACTATGGTGAATATACAGATAAAAACAATGTGAGGCGGCAGGCCACAACAATTATAGCAGGTAAGAAACAACATACCAGTGCCTACCTTGCCCTTTTAAAATGGAGAGGAGGTGGAGGACCTTTGAAATAGAGCTTGGTTTGTCTTCATCCTCAGAATCCACTCTTGGGGATTTTGAGAGAATGAATAGGCTGTACCGCTCGATGTCCTCTGGCACTGCTTGTGAAGACACAGAAAATGAGAGCATATAGTTGCAAACTGTTGCATAGTTTGTTCACACAAACCAGTTGGTGCAGCAGGTAGATAATGTGTGTTTTAAGAATACTGGTATGTAGTACTGCCAGTAAGGCAGATTCCTTTTCTAAGCAGTTTGTTTAGTAGCTTTGTCTTGGTTTGGCAGGGAATTTTTTTCTTCCTGTTTAAGACCGGAGGCTTCACCACCTTTAAGGACCTCTGTTTGTGAAAGATGTTTTACATGCACATAACTTGATGGAGAATTTAGAAAGACCTGAGTCTGGTAGCCGATAGTGGTAAGAAGAGCACAGAATGGATAGGGAGTAGACTTGTCTCTTGGGCAGACACAATGAAGAAGAGAACTGGAAAACTCAACTTTTTCCTTGAGCCTTTAAATAGCGTGAGCATCCTACATCTTTACTGTGGGTAGAGCCACTATCTTGGGATTTTTGAGGGAGGGCTAAAATAATTAGGTAGTAGAGCAAACATTTATGTTACACAAGTATATCTAAAAAAAATGGGCCAGAGGAGAAGGAAAAAAAAAATCAACCACAATTCTGGATGTTCTGCTGTGCAGCCTCTTTAAAACAACGGTAATCAAACTGTCATGTGAACAATTTAGCTAGCAGTGCTGTAGGTTGCTGTTTATAAATAGCTGGAGGGGAGAAGCAAGTCTCTTTTTTTAATTAGTATTTAACCTAATGGTTTCTTCTTCGTGTTCAATATCCCCAGGCTCAAGATGCTTTAGAAATTACTGAGGCTTGATGAAATACGAGCTTCCTATAGTCCCACAGACTGATGACATGGTAGTGCATACTGAAAATGACAAAATAAAAAGGAAATAAGCTGTAACTGATAGAGATCATAGTCAAAGAGTTAAACCATTATTTGATCATGTTTCTGGTATCTTTGACTGTGATCATCAGGTTTAGCAGGCTTGTTTCATAGTATATATGGTCGCCTTGAATTGTCAGCTTTCTGGGGAGATAGAGCAAGAACCCCGTATCAGACACTGTTTTATTTTATGAACTATTCTGTTCCAAAATACATATCTTTGTAGGTTATTTTAACACAGATATGTTGTCTTTGTGAGTGTGCAGGCTTGCAACAGGGCAAAACAATCCTGAAGATTAAATTTTCTTTATTTCTTTTCAGATAATGTAATTTTTCTGAGTGATGGTGGTATGAAAGAAAAGGTGTGAGGTCGTTAGTGCTTGGACCCAGCCATTTCATTCCTTTTTGTTTTACAGTGCTTCATAATTCTGTAGTCGTGTATATTGCTGTAGTTTCTTTAAAAAATAAATAAAATGTTTGATACCTATAGGGTATCTATGTGTGGTTTGTTTTGTTTTCCTGCATGCTTTCTCTCTGTTCATCATCGTTTGGATTGCTTTCTTTTTTGTTCTTTCTTAAGGGAAAAGGTAACTCAGGCAGCTACATTAATTCTTGACCTGATGAATATAAAAATGGAAGTCACCCTCTGCATCTTCAGCCATTTTCAAACCTTATATCCTTGGCTGTCTTAACCATCTCTCTTCTGTCTTGCGGGGCCTGACAGCCTAATCACCTCTCACTGTTAACATCCCTCCTCTGTTCTATAGGTGTCATTTCAGTTTTTCCTTAACTAAGTCAATTAGACAATAAGTTTAAACCAGAGCCATTAGCCTCAACTGGTGCTCTGCTTGAAGTTTCTCTGTCACAGACCTGGAGAAGGCCTTCTGTTGCATTTGCATCTGCCCCTCCACTAATCATAGCATTTGATCAAATCAGGTATTGTCTTTCTCCAAACCCTGTTTTGGTCACATGCTTAGGTCTTCATTATTATGGCATTTGACATATGATGACTCTATGATGGCATTAACATTCTCATCCCAGTACCTTGTTAGGGTGCTATGCCTGTCGTTTGCCATCAGGAGGAGCTGGAGGAACGACTGCCTTGGCTGTTCCTTTTGAGAGGCCTGCAGTAGTGTGTGAAAAACATTCCTGGTTCAGGATTCTCAGTTAATGTGGGAGTGGCGTTTATTTTGCTTTAACTTTGTTTTATTGTCAGAAAGACTGAGAATTGTTAGTATTGTTAGTAAAAAATTGCCCAACTAAAAGGTGTTTCATTCTATTACCTGGAGAAGTAGTGAAATTTCTGCTGTAATACAACGTGATGTGAAGAGGGAAAGAAAAACATTAGAAGTGGCAGTTTCCTGCCTTCAAAGCTGGTGGGATTTTGTGTGTCATCTCTCTCTAAGCCCAGTACAGAGCATGCTTATTTATAGTTTTTGCAGCTCTTCCCCCTACAGAATGATGCTCTTGCTTATGCTTCTCTCTGTCAGCATTGTCAGTACTACCAAAAACTTCAATTCTTTTAGTTCAGCATTTATTTCTGGTTGAAGTTAATGCTTTAACTAGTATCCTAGCCCCTGCCACTGGTGTACTGAGGTGTTAGATGTACTGGAAATGCTTAGCTTAAATGGGTTGTTATCCACAGGAGATTGTGGTATCTTTTTAAATAGGAAGTTCTGATTTTAATTCCCTTAACTATTTCTTGTTCAATCTGAGCCTATTGTACTGCTGGGAGAAGTTGTGACGGTGCGCTTATATAGTAGTGATCCAAATACAGTTTGTGTTTGGTCCACACAAATTTTTCTGGTTAGCTGAAAGCTGGGGTTTGTCTTAAGCTTTCTTCATATCTAGGAGGCCTTGAGTGAATGTGCTAAGCCTCTGTTTGCTCAGCGGTTACCTCCTTTTTTGTATTCTGCTGTGGTGGTGGAGCTCAACACAGCTTATGACAGTGTCTGCTTTGGAGCTTGGGAACTGGCTTTTCTACTCCGAACTCGGAGTAGAAGTGGCAGCAATGATTCCCTTCACCACTGCACGTGGAGTGGCCAGAACTTCCAGAACTTCCAGAACTCCTCTCAGCGCCTGCTGAATGGCTCATGCTAATCTCTGCCCCTGGCTCAGGATGGGGACAGAGCTGAGCTAGCACAAGGTATCGGAT